>SNQJ01S0235099.1:0-13923 GCA_010110895.2 Picea sitchensis | reverse complement strand
TTATCTTTGGATTCCTTTGCTGATTCAGAATGGTGGTTAATCCTTCTGAGGCTTTGATACTTGTCAGATTCTGATTATATAAGGCTTGAAACTTCTCCATTTCTTTCCTTGTTTTCACTACTTCTTGTTCTAATGATTCACATCTTGCCTTATTTTCTGATAGCTGTTGTTTCAGAATCTCTTTGATTTTCTTTGCCTCTTCCAATTCTACCTTTAGTAGGACAAGGTCTTCACCAGGTTTTTTATTGTCTTTCTCATACTGTATCAATAGCTGTCTTTGCTTTCTGTTCTTGATTCTTAGTCTATCAATCTCTTCCAATGCACTGATCAGTTCTCCTTCCAAGTCAACCACAACTTCTTCTTCATTAACGTCACTCCTTGTGCTATTATTGTCATAGTCCTCTTTGGCCATAAGTGTGAATTCATTTAGTTTATCTTCAATAGATGAATCATTATCCTCATCATCTAAAGGATCATCATCATTGTTTGCACAAAGACTTTTCTTCTTAAATTTATTCTCTTTAAATAAATTTCTGTGTTTGTATTTCTCCTCATCATCACAAGTCTGATTATTTCCTTTGTGGGGACATTTGTTTGCAAAATGACCTATCCTACCACAGTTAAAACATTTGAAGGGCAGTTTACCTTTGTATTTGCCTAATCCCTTCTTCAGTCTCTTCAAAAATTTTGCTTCAATTTCATCGGGCTCAGAATCGTCATTCTTGTCTGCTTTAAATGATGCTTCTCTGGAGTTGGGTTTATCTTTAACTATTCTCATTTCATATGCAGTCAATGTTCCGAGAAGTTGGTCAAACTGCAAGGTTTTCAGATCATTAAGTTCTCTATAGCAGGGACCTTCGGGTTGAACCTATCTGGGAGAGATCTCAAGATTTTCTGAACTAAAGAAGGTTCCCCAATTGTTTCACCAAGTGCCTTCATTGCATTTACCATTTCTTCTACTCTCAGAAAGTATTTTCCAACAGTTTCATCTTCCTGTTTGTATTTCTCCTCATCATCACAAGTTCGATCCTTTTCCTTTGTGGGGACACTGTTTGCAAAATGACCCATCCTACCACAGCTTAAAAAATTTGAAGGGCGCTTTACCTTTGTATTTTCCCTCGATCCCTTCTTCGCCTCTTCACAAATTTTGCTCTTCACTTTCATTGGGCCTTAACTCATTCTTGTCGCTTTTAAATGATGTTTCTATGGAAGTGGGTTTATCTTAATTATTCCTCATTTCATATGTAGTAAATATTCTGAGAAGTTGGTCAAACTGAAAGTTTTTCATATCATTAAGTTCTTCTATAGCATAGACCTTCGGTTTGAACCTATCAGGGAGAGATCCTAAGATTTTCTGAACTAAAGAATGTTCCCCAATTGTTTCACCAAGTACCTTCTATTGTATTTACCATTTATTCTACTCTCGTGTATTTTCCTAATGGTTTCATCTTCCTTCATCTCCAAATTGGTCAAACTGTAGGACTGAGGGTTTGAAGCTTGCATCCTTTACCTTCATTACCCTTATACTGAAGTAATGAGTTTGTCCCACATTTCTTTGGTAGTTCTAGGTGCATAACTTTTGGCTAGCTCCCTCGCTTCAAGCCCACCTAAGATAGTGCATTCATAGCCTTAGCATTGAAGATAAATTCTAGTTTGTCATCCTTATTAGCTAGCACAACCGGCTTTTACATAACCGGCCTCTACCACATCCTAGACATCTCCACCTAAATCCATTTTGTAGGTTCTCATTCTAACTTCTAGAAGGCAAGTTTGTTCCATTGAATAGAGGGCCTTTCATTATTGAATTTCCTTCATGGATTGACATGTTTAAGTTTCTAGGATCTACCCTAGATAAAAAAAGGGGCTTCTACTGATACCAATTGTTGGACAACTCCGAGAGGTGAATCAATTGTTACCATGCTTTAAAACAATTATGCTTCTTTTAAACTTCTTTGCATAAACACTCAATGATGATCACATTAAAGCGTAAGTAAACAATGGCAATATCTTCAACATCATTCACACATATATGAGAAACACAGATGATATTTCCCGAGAAACCCATATGAGTGTAAACTCCTCTTTTCCCTATATGTGATAAGTAATAGTTATATTCTTTTACATTATCATACATATGAGAACCAACTCAGCAATGAGGCTACAACCTCTCGCTTTGCTGCTACTTTGGTCGAGAGAACCAACTCTGTTTAGCACCCACTAGAAGGGAAGCACCAACTCGGTTTAGCACCAACTAGAAGGAAGCACCAACTCCTAAGTGTTCCAAGACTAACCTGGATGGAAGCACCATCTTCCAATCATAGGTATTCAACCTCTGCATAACGTAGAACAAGAGTTCTCTGCAACTACCTGTTACTCGGGTTTCTTCGGTTGAAACCGCATGAAGCTAGAACTCCTCGCGGTTCGCTAATCCACTTGAACTTACATGAGGACTACACCCTCCCAGCACCTCCCAACCACCCTCAAATATTAATTCTTTGTTACTTCAAACTTATTACAAGGATATAATGTTCAACAATGGCTTACCAGAATCATCACTTTTTTGTTGCATTTTGTTTCTCTGTCTGCTTCATTGCCTTCTTGCACACATCACTTTTTATACCGGTTCGTTTTATACCTTTTATTCTTTTGCATCATACCCATTCAACGTGATAGATCCTCTATTCAATTCAAATACAGACTCTCCTTCTTCTTCACACATGAATCACCTTCACCAGCCACAATCACAACAAACTCCAATCGCAACAACCACTTCTCTGCATCTATGTATTTATAGCTTCGGTATCTTGTGCATGCAATATTCCTCACATTACCCCGTAGTTCATAGCACGCCAATCTCTCCACATATCAGTAAGTGCTCGTGATGATCATCATAGCGCACTTTCGATTTCCGGTAGTTCAAACCGCATCGCTCGAATCATCGGTGTTATGTCAGATCTTGGCCTCTCCTCGGTAGTTGGGACTCTTCATCTCTCTAGCATAGTCGAGCATTATCCTTCGCTTCGCCATGCTCCAACCCCTCATCCAAATACACTTCTCCACTTAATCATCTTCATTCCACCGGGTAGATTCTGTAACTCTTCTCCGCTGCACATCAATGCGATAAAAGTCTCTTCACATCCTTTAGTAGAAACCATCAATGGTTTTAGTAGCTAATCGCGGAGGATCAACATTATCCCTCCCATCGCGGCTCTTCCATTTTCACCTCCATTGTTGGATTAACTCTTATGGGTTCTTGCATTATTTACCCATTTCATACTTTCGCAATTCGGAGATTCTGGGATGAGACATCTTGAGTCTCCATGTCACAAGTTCAAAAGGGAGCTTGAATACTCTAGTTCCCTCCTCTACATGACCACAGTGCTGACCTCTAGTTACATCGACAATTCACCTTTTCAGTATTCAGTATTCGTATGATCCAGTGTCTCGACACTCACATACACGATCCCCGAAATTCTAAGGAGGAGCTTATCTACACTAGGTCCCTCCTCCACATGACCACACGCGGTGACCACTGGTTATAGCGATATTTCACCTTTTTGGTATTTTCACAAACTTATGACATTCATCAACCTTGATCGATGGTACACAATCTCGATGAATTGATGGTAGAGATCTCATGTGAATTCGTGTCTCGTTGTTCCTTATATGGAGGTTCTCACCACTCCAAGTCACGATAGGCGTAAGTTCGAAGATGGGTATGATCAACGGTCCAGATCTGATCTCTATTTAATGACAGTGATTGAACTTCAATTTTATCGGCATCGTTGTCCTTAGATGGAGGTTCTCATCACTCCAAGTCGCTGAGCAGGTTTAAGCTACGAGCATGGAGTATGATCAACGGTAGTCCGTATCTGATTCTCTCATTTAATGGCTAGCATTGAATCGCGGATTTCGACATCGTGAAATCGGCATTCTTGATGCATTTGGTTCTTTGCCTTTACCCAATTCGCGGATCCCTCGAACTATTTATATAGAGTTACGGCCAATGGTCCATAAACCCTTGAGATGGACTCGGGCCTCCGCCGGGATCTTGTGAGCCCATTTTCTCCTTTCACTTTAAACACAGTGCAGGTTTTCCCCGATCCAACTGTGGTCGGACCCTACGCTCGGACCTAATGCCCGAGATCTATCCTCCCTCTCTCCGTGCTCTTGTTTTTATTCATATCTAATGGCCCTCATGCTGTTGGGAATTTAGGATGGGATCCAACGATCAACGACGCTTCTCCTCCAATCTTACACATCCCTTTTACTTGGAAGAACTTCGACTCTGCACTAATTCCTCCCCAGCCTACGTTGTTCCTGTTTGTAAATCGATGCACACTCGGGACCTGCTATCTTCATCAAGTTGTACTTTCCGTTGTTTCTTCGATCATTCGACCTCTCTGGATTCCTATCTTCTATTTTCCTGTTGATCATCGGTGTTGTACTCCAGCCATCATTACCGTTGTAATTTCCATCAATGACAAGCTTACGCTCTCGTAAAACATTTTCCAACACTAACATTGTCCCTCCCATGACTTCGTGTTTCGGAGGATAAGGCCTGTGGGAAATGCCTCCACCCTCCTAATCATAACTAGGGTCCACACTCTACAATGGAATATACAGCGGCAACGTGTTGCTGGAGGTTTTTTCACCGTTTATTCGGTTTTGCGCAGTCTCATCACCTGAAATCATGCACCTGTCCACATATCATAGCAATGCATCCAAACCAATATAATTTCACATACAATATTCATATATCATAATGTTTCTTGGCTAGTCGTCATAATATCCACTTTCTCATCATCTTTGTCCTTTGGCTATTTCATAGCCCATAACCTGTAGATTTGTCTATAACACAAACTCATACATTTCTATGCATTATCATCATGTAATTGCATACTATCATCATTTCAATTTGGTATCCCTATATCGTATAAATTAACATCGTTTTCCATAGGAAATAGATCTCATAATATCCCCATAATTCATTTCACACCCATTCATAAGATTATCATTTGCCCAAAATAGATTGCATCATATACAACATCATCCTAATAGCATTTAAACATTCTTTAAATTCACATTCTCACAATATGTCGCATCATATACATCATCATCAATAACATTTAAACATTTGTAAAATTTACATTCACATAATAGATCGTGATACATACATCATCAATAACATTTAATCATTCATGTTCATACATTTAAAGTTTAGGTGTATGACTCTAATAGTTTCATTGTGACTAGAAAATAAAAGTATATAGGCCTTAGGTAATCCCGTTGTCCAAGCTCTCAGGCAGGTGTTACATACACCCAACCTTCAGGAAACATGCCTCTTAAGGTGTGGTCGCAAAAGTGAGGGATGTGTCTCACAGAGTGTCTCGACATCTTCCCAAGTCAGATCCTGGACTATACTTGTAACACTGGACCTTAACTTGGCATACTAGGCGGTTCCTAAGTCAGTCGGACTCTACAAATTCAATGGCGCGTAATGGTTCTACCATGAGGGTTCCCACGCCCGATACCTGCTACCCCTTCCACTTAGTTTATTGGATTCATCAACAACATAATGAAGTAAAACATATACATGAATACATTGTGAGTTTTATGTAAGTGGGGTGGCGATTTGGTGACGCATATACGTCCAATTTCGAATCGAATGGTCCTATAAATTGAGAGTAATAAATTTTTCCCCTTCGAACTGTATGGTACCTATTAGGCTCCTCGATAAGAATGAAAACATGGTCTCCCACTTCATAACTTCTCGGTCGGGTCCCGGTAGTATCCTCGCATAGCTTTTTGCATCTTGTGCTTCCTTTAGTCTCATTTAACTGAATCACCTATTCTTCCATCTCCTCAATCAAATACTCGCCCAACTGCTATCGACTTCTAGTCTATCCCAACTCAATATGCTCGCGATGGACTCCCATACAAAGTCACAGAGGGGTGGCATTCAATGATGTATGATACTCGTTATTGTAGGCAAACTCTACCAAAGGTGGCACTTTTTCCACCGGGTTTTGATTATTGATTACATATCCTAAATCATGTCTTCCATGACTTGATTTACTCTCTCAGCTTTCCAATCTGTTTCAGGATGATAAGTCATGGCAAGTTCAACTAAGTCCCCAATGCCGACCGTGAACTTTGTCCAAAACCTAGAAGTGAATTGAGTCCCTATCTCAAATGATCTTATTAGGTATCCCCATGTAAACGGATAACCTTACTTACAAACACACGCGCTACACGCGACATCGGTGTCTCTAACCGCAAATAAAATGGGCACTCTTTGTTAACCTATCCACTATCACAAGAATGGCATTGTGTCTATGAGATGTGAGCGCAACCCCACAAATAAAAAATCCATAGAGATGACTTCCCACTTGAATATAGGGACATCAAGTGTGGTTGTGGGAGGCCTGCCAGGTGATGGTGGTCTATTTTCACTTGTTGACATTCTAGGCACTTCACGACAAAATGGACTACATCAAGGCCATGCTCTACTCTAGTAAGAAGCTTATTCCAACTCCTCCGTTCTCAATATCCCTATTCTCAAGGATGTACATCCTTCCTCGACATCTTAATAGTTCGCTTGTTTCCGCACTATATCCTTCATACCTTGGGTCTAATTGCCTCCCTCTCTAGAGGTTTGAATTAACCTTTAAATACCAACTGCCTCTTGGGAGTTGTGTCAACACATGTTCCCCTCAACTTGACCTTTAAGGTTACCAAGCAGAAGACACGTGGTCTCCTAATGTAAGGCATCACACCACATTTTCCTCTTTCCCTTGATGTACACCAAAATCATACTCTGCCACTCATAAACGTACCAGACTCTTTGCCCTAAGATTCAGATCTCTTTGAGGAAGAGGATGTTTTAAACTTCTTTGATGGTCCATTTTGAGTCTTCCAAAAGTTTCACTCCCACAAGATAAGGTTCTCCAAAATGAGCTAGTGCATTACAAATGCCAACTCTTAAATCATGAGTCACAGCATAACTCTTTTTGTTTTTTCAAATTCCTTGATGCATAGGCTATCGCTCCTCCATCCTAGATTAGCACAGCCCCCAATCCTTGATTTGACGCATCCGCAGACCTTGAAGTCCTTTTCCATATCCTACACTGAGAATTGACGACTAGTTAGTAACCTGATAAGCTCAATGAATGCACTATCACACCTTTCCGGCCCATTCATACCGACCTCCCACAATCGCATAAGGTGGTGATGGGTTTTTTCTATCTTAGAGAACCCCAAGAAATCTCGGAGCATCACCTACTAGCCCCATGAAGCTTCTCACCTCATGGGCATTTTTTTGCACTGGCCACTCCATAATGGCCTTTACTTTTCTGGTCCATAGAGATTCCTTTCATCGAAAATGATATGACCTAAATAGTAAATCTCTTTCTAGAAGAAGGAACACTTCACGCCTTCCCATACAATTTATTCTCTATGTGATAACACTATTCGCAAGTGTTCCTCATGTTCTCATTCATTCTTGGAATAGATGAGGATGTCATCTAGAAAGACTTGTACAAAATGGTCTAAGTAATTGAAATACGCTCATGAGGCTCATGAATACCCTGCTGGTGCATTGGTCAATCTTAAAGGTACTACAACAAACTCGTAATGTCCGAACCGAGTTTGAAAGGCATTTTTGGGATATCACCTTCCTTTAATTTTAATTGATGATACCCCGATCGCAAATCGGTCTTTGAGAATATGACTTCTCCTTTCATTTGATCGAAAGGTCATCTATTCAATGACATCTGTAACACCTAATTTTCAATCGTAGTACGGTTCAAGTCCCTCAGAAGTTCATAGGGCTAATTAAGGTTCCATCCTTCTTTACAAAAATTAATGGTGAACCCCAAGGTGAGACACAAGGACATATGTATCTCTTCTTAAGCAATTATTCTAGCTACATCTGCAACACTTTCAATTCTAGTGTTCCCATTATGTAAGGTATCTTGGAAACTATTTCCACATCATATTTTATCTCGATAGTGAAATCAAGTTCCCTCACAAGAGGTAAACTTGGAAATGCTTTGGGAAAAACATCCTTGAATTATAACAATACCAGATACTGATCTAACGAGGGTCCCTTCCTATCTTTCAATGCCTCTACAACATAAAGTTGACACCCTTGCCTCAAGCATCGCTAACCTTCATAGTTGATATAAAGCATAACGACACCTTTCTCTCTGTATAACCTTGATCTCTATTGGTCTTCATTCATCATCGACACAAAGCACCCTCTTTGTGAAACAATTCACCAAAGCTCAAATGAGCTGCTAACCAATCCATTCCAATGATTAGGTCATATGCCCCGGGAGAAGTGACATATACCTTCAAACTAGAAGTACACACTCCCAGTTCTACTAAACAATTATCAATTCTAGGCCCTACCGCTTGTTTCCAAGCCATCTCGACTCACACCATAGTGCTCGAGGTCGCCAACCCACTTTCTAAATGCGATGATGAAATGAAACTATCTCAAGGTAACCGTAATCAAACAAAATCTTAACATTGATAAGGGATGAAGGTGACCGGAGGGACCTGCACCACCGAGGATTGATGTTTGGCCTGGCGATTATTAACCCCTTGACGCTTCTGGATTACCAATTCCATACGGTGGGGGTTCCACTTCACCTCGGCCGACAGCCAGTTCGCTGAATTTTCATTAATAGCTTCCTTAACGAAGCAAGATGAGAGCTTGCCCTGGGATGGTGTTGGTGGTGCCGGTGGTGTTGGTCGTGTTTTCTGCGACGCATGCTCCCCTGCCTCGATTCCTTCAAGTCTTGACCATCCTGTATGTGTTAACCTTCATCAACCAAAGTTGCCGTATGGAGTTCAAGGACGCTTTCAAATTGGTGTGCCACTAACCAGGAAATAGTTGTGGCATAAGCCTTCTTTACTTGTGTGTAAACAAACATTACTCCATCAGGGGAATTGGATGGGTTTGGGTTAGTATTAAGCGTCTAAGTTTGATTTATTCGCCTAAGAAAATTATTGACTCTCTCGCCTGGTAGTTATGCTATCTTTGCGCCATACTCGTCAATTTCTCTTGCTTACTCTCCTAGTGCTTATGCCGCCTCCTTCCCTCTTTTTCTAGTCTAAGTCCTTTTAACCTTTTTCTTACAACTAAATGTCCTCCGATGTTTGACTCGTGAGATTTTCCTTGGCGCACAGTGTTGATGCTATTCTAATGTTGTATTGAGATTTAGTGTTGACTTTGAATGGTGGAATGGAGAGGAGGGACTTGGCGCTTGGCTCGATGAGTTGTGTGTACCGTCTCGTGAGCTCCTCGATGCTTGGACAATCGAGCTCTATACTTTGGGATACTAAGATCAAAAACGCTAAATAAGCCGTTACCTTGATTTCCAATGCATTCATTCACTAATTATGATTCAAATCGGTTAGCTGGCTCTCGATCAATAGGTTAGGTAATAAGCTAGTTAATCTTAACTTTCATACTATATCTTCCTAATAATAATACCACTGTAGGGATTAGAGTGGTATTATTAATCTAATTAAATATAAGAATCTATTTGTAAAGACTCATGAGGGTGCTTTGGCGTTAGTGTTCTTCCTTATACGCCACAGGGGGTCTTGGGTTCAAAACCCATGGATCCCCTCTAATATTTTAATTTGATTTTTTTTTAACTTTATTTATTAATATTATATATATATATATATATAATTATATTAGCTTTAAATCTTTAAAACTAATGTTTAAACCTTAATCTTAATAGCATATCTTTTAAACCTTTTTTTTTTAATACATAATATCTATAATATAATACTACATATTAATTATGATTATCCTTTTTAATGATTTTATATAATAATAAAAAAAATAAAAATAAAATTAAAATAAAATAATTAGGAATAGAAATGAAAAATAAAATAAAAATCAAAACAAAACAAACAAAATTACTCCACTAAGAAAATTTAATTTCAACAATCTTGGGCCTCGCATGAGGTCCATGTGTCCTCTTATCTCTTCAAACTTACACTCAGCTCTTCAAACCCTAACCATCTTTTCTTTCCACCTCTTTTCCCCGCCACCGGCCATTATTCTCGTCATTCCTCTCATTTGATACCGGTAAGGATCAAACGTAGCCCGTGGAGTTTTTTTGTTTGTACAGGTTTTAAGGTAACAAGTTTGGTCCTGTGCCTCCTCCCCATGGCTTGGAGCTTTATTTGTAGGTCGCATGGCCCTCGGTAAGCAAGCTGCCTTGCCAGGTTGAGAACATACTGCATTTCTCCTTGCGGATTGGTTTGGTGCTTTGGCGATTGATAATGGTTCTAACTCGCTTTATGCATATTTTTGAATCTTATTAATAAAAAAATTATTTCAAGCAGTACTGGGTTCTCTCAAAGTGGCTTTGTGCTCAACATCTGTCAGCATTTGGGGCTTGGCGAGTGGCTCTCGGTCCTTCGTTTGGAGGTTAGTGCGTGATGTTGTTGGCCCAGTCTTTAATTTCCTAGGGAGGAAGCATCATCAACGCGCATGTGGTTCCATTTTATCAAACATGGATTTGGTTTTTATAATGGTTTGGGGTAGAGTCCCTGGTCAAAGTCCCCGGCTTCCCCTCTATACACATATATTTGTTATACATTTGATGCATGCAATTTGTTTTTTTTTTCCATTATTACCTCCATGATATGGTCCTCCTTGTGGCTCGGCGCTTGGTCTGCGTATTGACCCCCATAGGCTCCTGTGTATTCATGCGTAGTGCACCCATTTTGGTCGCCCTTGTGAGTTTCTCCTCTATGTGACTCGTTGCATGGTGTTTATGTGTTTGGTCTCGAATGACTTATGTTTTATCCTACTCCATCTGGCTTTGCGCTTGTGTGCTCGGCCTTTTTTGGGCTAGTCTCATATATAATACTTTTGCTGCATTCTAACATAAACATTCTATTAAAAAAAAAAAGACTTTGGCCTTCAATACATGCTAACTCTCACAAAGCCGCTTCATTTCAAGAAAACCTGAATTGAGAAGTGATGCTTAGCAGCTAGACAGATGGGATTTAATTTGTGATGTGATTTTTGTAGGCAAAGTCATTGTCATGATATCTCTGCTCCATGAAACTCAAGGTGAGTGGCATTTCATATACTTCATGGAAAATTTCCTATTCGCTTCCAACCACGTGTGTTTTTTTTCAATATCCATTTTTCATATTAGCTATTTATTGCCTAGAAAGGCAATCTTTGACCTTTCATCCGATGGGATTAATTTTGAGATTCACTAAAAAGACAATTTTATTTATTTATTTGTTATTTTGTAAACGCTTTGACTCCCAGGCTTGGCATAAATGCTAGGGTTTCGGCAAGGTCCTAGCACAGAGAAGATAACTCTTGAATATTTTGTGCAGTAGAAAACCCTTTTTAGGTCGCTAAGTGAAGTTTGGCAACTTATGCTAAGTAAAACCCCTTGTAATGTTTATACAGTCTTTTAACTGATTATATGGGGTTTCATTGATGTAAGTCTTCCAAGCTCCGATCAAGAAGTAATTTATAGAAGGACGCAATTATATTATATCTGGCACCATATACTATTTTTCTGTTCCAAAAACCATTTTCATTAATGTATAAATGTATTAAATGTAGATATTCATTCTTAGAAAAAATCATAATTTCTATTCCCAAAATGAAAGGAAATTACATTCTTCATATGTTTGAAGCATTTCAAAAAATAAAACCAAGAGATAAAACCTCTTAGTGGTAAAAAAAAAAATCTTAAAGAAAATTAACAGGTCCTAGTACAATACTGTAGCCTAGTTTTGTCTTTGGTCTTTAAAGTTTTGTTTTTATTGTGATATTTGCTATGGTGTAAGGCCTATGCTTCCTTTACATTTTCAATATGTATGTCATTTATATTTATACTTGTGTTAAAAAAATTTGTTTACCTTGTGTGTTAGGGCGGAGAGCCGGAGTTGAGCTGGAACTTGGCTCCTTAAGGTCCTGCTTCAGCACTAGCTCTCATACCATGTGTAGGGTTCAGCTCCACAAAGCCTTATAAAACCCAAAAAATTATTAATTTTAAGGAATGCTAACTTAACATTTATTTTACTTCATAATCGCGATATAACCAAAATTTATTGAACCGCTTCGCATGGGTGCCATCGTGGACATTCGCGAGGATGGAGGAAGGGGATGGCGCCGGGCCAAGCTGAGCTACGTGCGCTGCTCGCGGCTCCCCACGTGAGTCGCCGCCACCCCGGAGTTTTAATGCATACTTACTCCGCTGCCAGGAGCATTAACGCATCCCTCCTCAACCGACCCTTTGCATTGCAATATGCAGCGTTCTCTTAGCATTTCTCGCTCGGGCGGTGTGGTCTCTCTCACCAATGCTCATGCTTTTCATGGTTTCGGTACTTGTAATATTTCTGGCTCGCAGATCCACCTAAGCCGAAGCTCAACCATGCCTCGGGCCGCCAGAGGCCTCCTCGGGTTTCCATGGCACCCACGGCGCCCCAAAAAGTCTTCCTCGCCCTCTGGTTCTACGGTTTCAACTCGAGACAATTGGGCCATGGTGGACACCCTCTGGACTCCAGCTCAGCCCTTTCCCAGTGTCAAGCACTCCAGCTCTCCTCCACCTTCACGCACTAGCCATCCCATCCATATTTCGCCGGAGCGTCCTACCTCTTTGCCGAGGGAGCATCATGTCATTCTCCATGATTTAGTATTTGAGCTACGAGAGGGTTGTGCACGACCTTCAATTCCGCTAGCCCAGCAAATGGAGGGACGCTTCTCCATTCTCCCTCCAAATTGCCACTCCTCTCCGCTGCACTCCGAGTTTAGTGACGCCTCGAGACCCCTGCAGAAGCTTCAAAGCAGCCAGTACCAACACCTCCACCGCAGACTTCCAACTCCTCGAAAAGGGACGGAAGGCCAACCAGGGCCATGACTCGCCAAGCAGACGGGCGAACAAGTGCACTCACGGAAGAAGTGCATACAATGCAGTTCGACAATGGCAATGCTGGAAGAAAGGGAGGCGCCTCCGTGTGCGCCCGGGCGACGACAATTACAGCCATGGACATGCAATGGACCGACGGAACACCTGTCATTGAAGAACCATGGATTGGCACCCTGCCCGGTATGTTCCAGACTGCACTGTGTTTGTCCCCTACTTTGGTTCTGGTGGTTCTCATGGTAGTTAAATAGTCTATTTTTCTCTAGAACTGTTAGAAAATTTTTGATACTTGCTATATACGATATATCTGGTTGGCTGAACTGGTTTCTCCTCCTGGAGCAGTTCAGTAATTACAACCCTTTAACTCTGTCTATGTATTTTGGAACCCGGTTCTAAGAAGGACTCTTATATTAATACAAAAACTTGCTTACAAAAAAAAAAAAAAAATTTATTGAACTGAACACAATAGCTTATGAACAACCTTATAACCCTTCATATTCCTGAAATTTCATAAAACAAATACGTAAATTAAAATACCTTGGTCTGATGCTAACCTTTCGCTTGTCTTGTTGACCTTCCTGCTGCTGCCTTGCCCAGCTTGAAGCCATGGACCAACTCTGCCCAAACCATGTTTCCACCCTGCCAACTAGGACAGCTTCCTAGCTCTAGGATACAATATGCATATCCTAGCCCCCGTGCCCAAAACCCCGAGAAAACCGGTGCCCCCTGTACTAATCCTTCCCGGCTACAAAACTCAACTCCCCTGCGCAAATCCAAGAGAACCCTCCAAAAATGACCCCCCCCAAAACAAGTAGAATGATAATCCCCTTTTCTTTCGTAAACCTCCTTCGCTCATATCCCTCCTTCACCGCCCTTTCTCCTCATTTATTTCCTTACCTACACATTCATTATCTTATCCACATAGTTAATGCCTTACCCTATTATTTAATGTTTCCTTATCCTTATTTTTAATGCTTCTTATCCCCTAGTATAC
>SNQJ01S0235098.1:0-13923 GCA_010110895.2 Picea sitchensis | reverse complement strand
GAATGCATTGTTTCCTGTATATGCCCAAATGATGTAAGTTCCTTTCCACAAAATTTCAAACTTTCCATGCTTTCCCTTGTATTCATTTCTAGAATCCCACTTCATTACTAAATCACCCAATTCAAAATCATCCTCCTTGGTTCTTCTATCATAAATATTCTTGATGCTCTCTTGAATTACCTGTGTCTAGTTATACACCTCCTCTCTGGACTGTTGGAGTTGGATCATCTGATTGATTCTCCTTTGAATATAATTAGGCTCTTCATGTACTTATTGCAACAACTTCATAATAATAACGCCCAAAGAGGTGGGGAAAACAACATCAATTCCATATACCAGTTGATATGGGGACATACCAATTGATCGTTTTGTGGTCAGTCTGTCAGCCCAAAGTGCATGAACCAACTTGTTGTGCCAAGATTTTTTATTTTCCTGCAACATCTTCTTTATGATATTCACCAAACATTTATTTGAGGATTCATCTAATGCATTTCACTGAGGTTAATAGGATGTTGAGTGTCCCAAATTAATCTGGTACTTGCTGCAAAATTCTATTATCTTTTTTGATCTGAAAGGTGTTGCATTATAAATTATGATCTTCCTAGGACATCCAAAATGAGAGAGAATGTTATTTTCCAAGAATTTAATAATGACAGAGTCAGTGTCTTGCTTGCAAGGTACAACTTCAATCCACTTTTTGAAGTAGTTTGTAGCTATGAGGATCCACTAGTGCTGGCCTGAAGAGGGTGGATGAATTTCGCCAATAAAATCTAAACCCCACTGTTGGAATGGAGCTTCCACATAAATAGGTTTCAAGGGTAAAGGAAAAGGTTTTATTTTTCCTTCAAATACTTGGCACTTGTGACAAGAGGTTACCTTTTTATGAACATCTGCAAACAAGGTGGGCCAGTAAAAACCAACTCTAAGGATCTTGTTAGTAGTAGTTTTCCAACTTATATGCCCACCACAATCTCCTTCATGGAAATCCTGCAATGCCTTTTCAGCTTCATCTTTTAATAAACAATTAAGTAAAATGACTCCAACATCTTTCCAGTAAATTTTTCCATCCAGAATGCAATATTTCAATGCTTTTAGTTTTAAGAATCTATCTTTAGTCTTAGTTAGACTAGGAGGATCTTGTAAATTATGCAAGACAAATATAAGGTCTACGTACCATGGAGAATTTGAGAATAACTCTTTGACATGTGGAGTCTCCTACTCTCCCTGATCATCAACTTCTACTAAGAAGTTTATATCTAAAGCATGAAAATTGGATTCAACCATCAATTTGGCCAAACCCTGACCCTTGATCAATTTAGTTGGTTTGATTTCTATATCATATTCTAGAATCAAAACAATCCATTTTCCTCTCCTACCATTTGGGTTATCCTGAGTCAAAATATCTTCACCACTACATTTGGAACATAAGCAATAATATGAGAATGGAGAATGTAAACTCTAAAATATTTAATTGCTTTTACCAAGGCAAAAGCTTGTTTCTCCATTATATTGTAGTTCAATGCATCATATCTCAATGATTTTCTGAAAAAGGCTATGGGTTGTTCATTCCCTTCATTTTTTTTCTGCAAAAGGACCGTTGTAATGGTCTGTTTAGATGAAAAAGAGAATAAATAGAAATCCTTAGTGTAATCTAGACTGATTAATATAAGGGCTTGTGTAAGTGCATGTTTTACCTGCTCAAAGGACTGTTTAGCTTTTGTGTTCCACTTTATTTTGGTATCTTTTTTAAGCATAATTGTAATGTTCCTGAGGATTTCTTCCAAATTGGGTATGAATCTTCTCAGAAAAAATATTTTTCCTACAAAGGATTGCAATTCCTTAATGTTCCTAGGATGGTCTAACTTTTGGATGGACACAATTATTCTAGGGTATATCTTGATTCCATATTTAGAGATTATATGCCCTATTAGTTTTCCTCCTTCTAAACCAAAAAGAGTTTTCTTGGGATTTAATGAAATCCCAAACTTTCTGCACTTATCAAACACTCGTCTGAGGTGTTGTAAATGTTCCTCATCGGATTTTGAGTAGACAGTAACCTCATCCAAATATATGAATATGAATCTGCCAAGTTCATCCACAAAGGAAATGTCAATTTCCCTTTGAAAAGTGGCACCAGCATTCATCAAACCAAAGTTCATAAGTTCCCCAGGGTGTGGTGAAAGGTGTTTTCTCCTGGTCATCTAGGTGGACAAGGAATTGGTTATAGCCAAAAAAACCATCTAGCAAAGAGATCCTACTGGCTCCAGCTACCTTTTGTAAGTTGTGATCCATTTTAGGCAGAGGATAGTTATCTTTGAGGGAAACCTTGTTGAGGTTTCTGAAATCAATGCAAAGCCTGATTTCTCCAGTCTTTTTTCTGGTAGGAACCATATTGGAAACCCATTTTGAAAATCTTAAGGGGACTATTATTTTGTCATCATACATATTTTTAATATCTTTTTCTATCAGGGGTAGCAAGTTTGGATTGATTCTCCTAAGTTTCTTCTTGAACAGCTTATGTTCTTATTTTATTGGGATTTTTTGCTGTATGATACTGGTGTCATAAGATTTTAAATCATCATAGCTCCAAGCAAAGACATCTACAAATTTCTTAAATAGTTCAATATATTTGTGTTTTTGCTCGGGGGGTAAATATTTAGATAGTTTAATCATTTTGGGTTTTTCCTATGTTCCTATATTACATCCCTCAACCTCCTTTCCACTAGGTTCAATCTTTGGCTTTTTTCTACATCGTCGAAATCAAACACTTCTTCTAAAGGAACCAAACCTCTAGGTAGAACATTATTCTGCAATTGCAAAATATCTGAGTCTTCATATTTTTCATTTATTTCATCTGAATCTACTTTATTTACACTATCGTTTTCTAAGTCTGATTTATTGACACTATCATCATCACTATCTACATCAATATTTGTACATTCAAAATCATTTTTAGACTACAAGAAATCTTCAATTTGTTCATCGTTTCCAAATACTTGCCAGTACCTGAAATTGTCTGGGACGGTCATCCTGCATTTCACCTCTACTATGTATTGACAATTTTGATGGAAAGGTATTTTTCATGTGGTTTTCGAAGTAGCCAATCCATCAATAAGTATGTTCTGGCCTCTGGGATTACCTACAAGTCAATCTCAGTGAAACATTGTAGAAAATCCAAAACAACATTTCTATAAGCTCTGAGCCTAGGGTGTTTGTCAACATACTCACCTTTGATTTGTTTGATAATAAGTTCAGAGTCCCCTCTTACCATAATCTTCTGGGCACCAAGTTTCTTCAACAACTTCATGCCGAGCATCAATGCTTCATATTCGGCTATGTTATTGGTGCACTGAAAATTTAATTTATAAGAGTGAGATTATGAATACCTTACTTTATGATTATGCACCCACAATCCAGCTCCATATCCTTCTTTGCTAACATCTCCATCAAAATCCATACTCCAGAAGTTTTTCGCTAATTCATCAGTTTATGTTGTCATCATTTTACTTTCCTCGGGCGTTGCTTTACTTTCCTCCAAGACAGATGCATTATCTTCTAATTGTGATATTTGAATGTCTGAGTCACCATCATTGTATAGAATGAAAGAGTACAGGTCAGAATGAACAGAGTAAAAAGGATAGTTATGAGGTTTTTCTTGACTACTGACCATATATTTCATCAGAGTCTCTCTGTACAATCTTCTATGTTGGCCAAACGCATGAATGGTGGCATAAGTTATATTTAATTGTAAAGTACCTTTTAGCTTGGCACCCCATGATTGAGATAATAGCATACCATATTTCGGAGGAATGTCTGCAACTACAATATCCATAACCATGATTTTAGCTAGGATTTGCACCAAGGTAATGCACAAATCTTTAATCAGACATATGAATTTAACTTTGCTAGAGTCAAAAGAGTACAAGTCCTTGTATGGCCTGGTGATATCAAGCCCCAACTTCTCCATCACATCTTTGGGCATAATATTGTGAGAAGCACCAGAATCAAACATAGTGTTATGTAATTTCTTGTCATGGATATTCAGGCTGATGTAAAAAGGGGGGACAAAACCAATATCAGTTTTTCCCTCAACCTCAGGACCAAAATGTAGCTCAAGTTGACCATCAATAACATTCAAAGTATTTGAACTTACTCTTGGTTCTATGTTTAATGCTTTGATCACCTAGGATCTGTAAGAATTTTTGTTCATTAGTTCAGTCAAAGGAATAGGAATCTTTAGTTTAGCCAATTCACTTTCCAAGTTGAAAGTGGTTGAAGTTCTTCTTTGGATCTGCAATTCTGGTTTATTAGTCACAATATTCTATGCAGAAGTACTTGGCTAACTTGTGGATTCAACCTTGGTTTGAGTTGTTCTTGGTGAAGATTCAAGAGTTCTTTTTGGAGGAGTCTCTGGATTTTTCTTTTCTGGGACTTTCTTAGGAGTAGTATCTAAGGTTTTCTTAGCTTCAACAACTTTCTTGGTTTCAACAACCTTCTTTGTTGCATTGTCATCAGTCTTCTTGATTCTCAAGCTGTATTGTATGTGGACCTCCATTATTGCATTCTCGAAGGCTTGTTGTTCAGACTCTTCCTCATCTACTTATGTCTGTGAAAGGAGAAAAATTTCATGTTCTTCATGGGTGAGAAAAATGGAATGATTGTCATTAACCCCCATAAGGTTTATGTGAATATCATCCAACTCCTCAGTTATCTCTTCCCCTTCGTCAACATAGTTTTCTTGAAGAGGTGGTATAATATGTTGATCATGACCACTTTGTTCCCTTTGGTCTCTAGGCTCTCTCTGTCTGATTTGGGGAGGGTTCCTTCTGAAATTAGGATTTTGAATCTAAGGAGCAGGTTGGTTCTCTCTTTGTGGGTTTATGTCATTAATTTGCAATATTTCCATCATTCTCTCCATGGACCTTACTAGAGAATCAATTTTTGTATCTGAAGTAGAAGTGGAAGGTTCTTCTTTAATTGTAACCCTTCTTTTTGTTCTTTTCCTAGCTCTTCTGGCTAATAAGTTTTCTTCAACACTCACTGCACTTTTTTTCATAGATTCTAAAGTGGCAGAATTTATTTCTCTCAGTTGGTATGACATATAAACATCAAATCCATCATGGAACTTGATTATAGACAAACCTTGAGGAGGTTGATATTAGCAGGAATTGCGTTATAAATATTATTAAAACAAATGTAATAATCATGTACTGTCTCCCCTTGATTTTTTTTTATATTTTCATATTCAGATAAAATTTGGAGAGGGTTTTTCTTTGCCTCCCATCTTTGAGAAAAATTCGGTGAAAAGAAGCAATATCAGCAATGTTTGCAACCCGTAATGCTTTGAACCATTTTTTGACATCTCCAGTTAAACATTGTGCAAAAAGTCTCATCTGGACATCTGCCTCATCTACTTCCTACAGATAAAAGTAATCATTCATTTTATCCACATTTTGTTGTGCATTAAGAGGTCCAGTACCATCAAACTGAGGAAGTCTTGTTTGATAGTCTTGGGGCATGGCATGTAAAGGAGAAGCTAACACTAAGATAGCATATCTTACTACCATAATTGGTGGAGGAGGTTGAATAACAACTTGTATGATTGGAGGAGAAGTGACAGAAGATGTAGAAGATGTAGGGTTGGGAGATATGGAGTGAGCTACTTGAGGCTTGATAGAAGCTGCATCAATAGTCATGGAAAAAATTTCATCTGACTGTTGAAAGTGGGATTTATACAAATCTTGATCAAGATTTGATACTAGATCTTCTAAATTTTTAAAATCTTGAAGAAATCGTTGATCAAAATTTTTTCTAGGGGAGAGTCTCTCAGGGGTTTTAGGTTGGAGAAAGGTTTGATCTAGAACTATTTCATTCACAAAGCTATTTGATTTGGTTTTGAAAAGGATATTCTCAAAAGGTAGGTCAAACTCAAGGTCCCGAATAGCGAGAAACTTCTATGTAAGAGAAGTGACCCTACAAAGAGGACTATTAATCCTGTGACCTTCTACAGTGACCTTGTAGGCTCTTGTGAGGACTTAGTAGTCAATGTGGTATCAGTCTACTTCTTGGATGAGGAAGAGGATATGGTTTTTTGGATGCTTGATAAGGGTGATGAGTGTGGCCCCTCCATAACTATTGTGGACTCAGTTTCTTCTCCTCTAGACCTGTCAGGTGTATGGTTGGTTTTGGTTCTTTTCCTGTAGACTTGGAAGTATTCAGCTGAGACTTATGTGACTGAAGGGGAGACTTCCTTTATAGACCTCTTTTCTTCTTGTAGCTATGTCATACTAGTATGTGAGATGTTGGCTGGTGAAGAATGTTGTTCAGTGTCTATCAGAGTGTTTTCCTCACACTTTGTCTGGTTCATGAGTTTCTCAATTTCAGGTTTAGGCACATGAGCATAGGGATAAATATTGTTCTTTAACCTAGTTTTTGCAATGATGCCACATGGGTCATGGTGCCATGGGAAAAATTGACTGAACTTCATTTCCTTTAACAACTTGTTGACTTCTTCCCCTACAGCTCTATTGTTGTATATGAAAGAACCTATCTGACCTTTGATCTTGAGCTATCGTTTCTACTTGAATGCTACAAAGTGAATATCATCTGAATTTATTATCTGTCTAATATATTCCAGAGTGAATATCCTGACATGAAAATACTTTGGAATCTTGTAAGGGGGTAATTCACATCCGTAGGTTCGGATTTATGTATGATCCTGGTTGAGGTACCAATCCCATGTTTTATCTAGGTCTGACATGTGTAGAATTCTCTGAATTTCCTCATTTATTCTTGGTTTTTCTCTACCACTGAAATGCATAACATTGGATGGTAGAATTGGTCAATGAATTGTTTGAAATTGAAATCAGATGAGTTCTTCCTCACTATGGATGTCCAAGAGGTCACAAGCTGAGGGTTACCTTTTTGTTCCAACTTCTGCTAGGAGAAGGAGAACTTGTATGCTTAGAAAAAGAGAAACATGTACACTAGTATTGAAGAATACCGGAACATACCTTCTGTTGAAAACTTGAAGATTTGTTCATGGATGTTGTCAGCTAAAAATTGACTGTAATCAAACTGTGTAGTATCCTTTTCTTCAGTGGAGAATATTGATAGAAAACCCAGAATGAGTTCGTCTACCCACTCGTTTGAATAGTATCCTTGTAGACAACACACAGAGGAAATGATTTGGTTTCCTTTAAATGAGAAGATGGAGGAATGGTATGGGGGATTCTTCTTGGGTAATTGGGCATTTTCAGGAAGGAAGAGTTCAAAGATTTGAGATCTTTGTGGGAAAGATAGTTTTTGGTAGAGCTCGGTCAAGATTTCAATGGAGAATGGGGAGGTAGAATCATTCCTGGGTATCTGGAGTATATGATCAATAGCTTGAGGGGTGATGGTGAAAAGAGTTTCTCCAGACGAAGAGACAATGGACCTTTGGCCGAGAAAGTAGTGTTATTGGGATAATTATTAAGTGCGGACACAAATCAATCCCCCTAGCTTCACCTACAAAATTAGAACAAAACAAGACAATACACTATTATTTCCTTAGATTCGATTATCAAATGAGAAATGGATCTAGAACATAGCTTTTAAATATCGAAGATATGACTTCGCCAATGAAATCCAAGCTCCATCATGGGGCTTATGGAGAAATATTTGCAAAGAAACAAAATCCAATGAATACAAGAACATCAGATTCTACTTGATATGAAATTATGTATGTGATCAAGGAACCATATAATATGGACAAATAAGATTCATATAGGAAAGAAAAGTGCATCTGTATTAGATAATAGAAAGAGAGATTACAACCAAATCCTTGATGTTTTAAGGTCCCTTCCAGGATTTCCTTTCTTCCCACACACTTCTAATCCATGGATTCTGAGACTGTAGATTTGATAGATACTCACAATCTATCTTGACAAAGCAAATCTCAAAGCAAACATAGGCCCAAAAACTCCAAGCTACAAAAATTACTCAAACCCAATCAAGCTAACTTTCTCCATGAGAGCTTCTCTCCTTTTATAAGCTGAAGAGGATAAGGTGAGGAGGTTAGGATGATCCCACTAAATCATGAAAGCGAGTAATATCCAAACCGTTCAGAGGCCACCTCACCATAGAATCTTCTCCTTCTAGAAGCATCGAGAAGATGCTCATTTTTCCCAAGTATGAAAATCGTCGCACCCTAGCTATAGTGCATATTGTGATGACATCACAGTCTAGATTTATAGTAGGGTACGATGATCAAGCATCGTCGTACCCTATATATAGTGCAACCTGGGACGACCTTTCTTAATAAGGTTTTTACAAAGGAAAATACAATTTCTTCTCTCAGAAAAAGTTCATCTCCCTTCTTTCTTCAGGAATTCAGGATACTAATCCTTCTAAAGACAAAGGATAGGTTTACATCATTAACGGTCATAAGAGTGATGAAAATAATGTGTAACAGAGAGCCCCCCAAAGTATGAAGTTAGAACAGAGTGATAGTTGAAATACTTTGTCGAGTGTGTGTATGGAACAAGGAACAGTCGGTCAGAAACCTACCAACAAACAAGGAAATACAGTACAATAATATATCATCATTGAGGTAGGAATTCCCATACTCATAATACAAATGACTCAAAGCATAAATGTCGACATGAAAATACGCATGTCAAGACAGGTCATGGCCACCAAACATACATTGTGGATCCATGCCAATATGACTCAAATCTAAACATAGCCACCAAAAATACATTGTGGATCTATGTGTTAAAGACTCAAATTTGAACATAGCCACAATACAAACACTGTGGATCTATGAAATAGTACAATCTGAATATACTCCAATGCAACCTAAATCTATTAGGAAAGATCTAGGGTCTTCATCTCCATCACTCTATAGTACGAATCTAACCATGCAAATACATGTGCTGAAGTTGAACATGGTAGAAACCACTTGATTACCAGTCATTAGTGTATATCATTAACAAGTGCAAGGGAAATCACCATTAATGTCAATGACTACCAAGGTACTCTAGTACAATCCAATGAATGTGAATTAATGAGCTGAAGTTGAACACTCGGTGGAATCTCTCGATCATGGGTCAATAATGAAAACCCATTGTCGAAAGCGAGGAAACCTTCCATTGAGGCATGCAAGTTCCAAGGTAACAATTATTTTCTAAGTCTAATTCCTGGATAATGAGTTGAAGTCGACAGGAAAAGACTTGTCACAGGAAGGCCTTGATGTATCCCCCATCAATGACACAAAACGGGTAAAAATATTTGAATTAGATCAGAGTAACAAGTGATTTAGGACTAACTCAGGGATGGTTGATGCAATAGAAGGCTTAAGGACTACAGAAATGGTCGACGCAATAGAAGGTTTTTCGGGTTGAAATTCCCTTTGAACATATTGATGACACGAGAACTATCTTGGAAACACTGACTCAATCAACATGGATCACAGACCAATTTGTAATCTTATAAAGGAGTATTATCAAGAGACAAGCGGATTTTCCAACCTAGACACAAAGCGAGTGAAAGGATGTCATGTTTAAAAGTGACTCTTCCATAGAATACAGGTTTAGATACATTTCTTTCACAATTTTTCCCCCACCATCTCTGGCGAATACCTCTTTATTTTTACACAAGCTTGAGGAGGATAACATATGCTTGAACTGTAAGCTTATCCTTCGGATGAGTCCTTCAGAGTATTTTTAATGAACCCTAGGAAGGAGTGGTTAGGTCCCATATGGGCCTTTCGATGTTTGTTTAACGAGTCCAAAGAGAGAAAACTCGGGGGTTTTTCATGTTTAGAGAGTCTGAAAAACACTTAAAGAGGACTCCAATAGGTCCTTTTTCGTAAATTAATCTGACAAGACTGAAAAAGTGATAACCTACCGGTCATCAATTGTTTTCTTCAAATACTTTTACAAGCGTTAAAAGAATAAGGTCGCTTGACCATATTTTCATGTTTAGAGAGTCTGAAAAGAGCTTAAAGGGAACTCCATGGGGTTTCTTTTTCGTATAACCCTTACGAGTCCGAAAAAGTGATAAAATTATACTCAGTTACATTCTCATTGATTTACGAGCATGAGAAAGAACAAAGACTGAGCTCATGATTGTTTTCATTTTTACACAAGCTTAAAACAAAACAAAACTATGCTTGGGATAGATTTTATTTTTACACAAGATTAAAACTAAACTAAACTATGCTTGGACCTGGTTTCATTTTTACACAATATTGAACCAAAGGAAACTATGCTTGAGGTAGGTGGTTTCATTTTTACACAAGATTGAACCAGAGAAAACTATGCTTGCAACTTCCCAACACATAATATAGGGATGGTTGGTACTTAGCCCCCAGCTTAAGAAGCTAGTGGCTTAACTTCAACATGAATTCTAGAGGTTGTAAGCATTGCCCCCCAAGCTACATTTCATCCAACTTCAAAGGAGAATGAAATGAAGCTTCACATACTAGACGAAGGACTTGACTCAAGCAGAGAGGGGGAAAAACTATTTCATTTTTTAACGAGCTTGACACGGGAACAAGAACTATGCTCGAGAATGAGCTTAAAACAAAAAATAGAACTATGCTCGTAAGCTCTATTTCATTTTTTAATGAGGTTGCTACAGAGACATGAAAACTATCCTCACAACTGGTTTCATTTTTTAATGAGATTGAAATCAGAAAACTATGCTCAAAGATGGTTTCATTTTTTAATGAGCTTGAAATTAGGAAACCATGCTCAAGACCTCTGTTTCATTTTTTAACGAGCTTTCCACAGAGAATCAAAACTATTCTCAACACTATCTTCTTGATCATGGCTTCCAAGAGGAAAATTCTCTGGAATGACACCAGGTCAAGGGACAAAACTCAGTCATGGCTTCCAAGAGATCCTCACTCGATGGAAGAAATGCACTCTAGAAGAAACACACGTTGAGGGCCACGATAGGGGTAAGGAGGTCAAGCTCCAATAGCCCTACCGAAGAGATCACCATGTCAACTACCATATCCAAGTCATAAGAGACTGAGCTTACAGTGAGAGGTTCATCTCCATCGATAGTTGAAGGCATGGGAGACAATGCCACATAATTGACCTATGGTAGGGGGGAGACCGTCTGCATATAAGAACCGTTTAGGGAGTTCATTGAGTTGATTGTCAAGTCAGGGACAACAAAAAAAAGTTGTTCAATAGTCACTATTCTTCCATCGTGCAAGAAATATATCACATGAAAAAGAGTGGATACAATAGATTTCATGGAATAGACATAATATCGCCCAAGGATTAAATCGAAATCCAAGGGGTCTTGGACTACCATGACATCAACAAAGATAGTTTTCCCTCCCAAAGTTATGGGAAAATGAGGAAGGATCCCTAAAGGGTGACTTGTTCTTCTATTAATAGCTTACAGATTCTATGTAACTGGCACAAGCTGAGGATAACTCAAAACTTTCCAAGCAATAGAGGACAAAATACTAATGGATGAACCTTCATCTATTAGCGTCTGAGGAACGTATCGACCACAAACTTGTACTATAATCTTGAAAGGAATGTGAGAGGGAAGACAAGGTCTAATTAGCACA
Organism: Picea sitchensis; assembly: GCA_010110895.2. Classification (NCBI taxonomy): domain Eukaryota; kingdom Viridiplantae; phylum Streptophyta; class Pinopsida; order Pinales; family Pinaceae; genus Picea; species Picea sitchensis. The sequence goes on along the minus strand of SNQJ01S0235098.1, from coordinate 2,348 downwards.
CCCCAATTAAAAAGGATGGCCTCATTACTTGGAGGGGGTTCTATGTGAGAAGGAGGAAAGCCCCCTAAAATGGTAGATTCTGTATCAATGAGAAAAACATGAGTAGCATCGGGTTTACTCTCTAGAGGGAGAGTAGGATCGACTGATAATGACATCAAATCGACCACTTGGGTGCCATTCTCCAAGGGGAGAATGGGGTCGACAGGTGGAAATGGTTCAACTTCTTGGGTTGAACTCTCTAACGGGAGAGTGGGATCAATTGAAGATGGGATCATATCAACCACTTTGTCAACTAGTTCAACTAAGGATGCAACCAGATTGACTGATGAAGTATTGATCATTCCATCAACTATAGGTGGGTCGAGAGTAAGCTTGCGATAAGCAGCGAGAATTTGAGGATGGTAAATAGTCATGTCTTCCAATAATTTTGAGGCTTTGTCCATACAAGGGAAAAGGTGAGTTTGATGACTCCCTCTGCATAACATACACGGTAACTTGACTCTACTTTTCTTCTTCCCAATGGTTTCTTAACTAGTTGATGGGAGGTCATCAACAGGTTGTTCAGAGGCCAACAACATGGGTTGGCTAGGGCGTGTAGACCATGCTTCTATAACCTTGGATAGACCAGGGAAATACTTAAGAAGATGGATACCCTTACAAATCATGCAAGGGTACTTAGGCTTACAGGTTGTTTGGGTGATCTTGGCATCATCAATCTCCCAGCATGATTATCAATAACTGGTGGTTTTCCAACATGTCCAACAGTGGTTGGAGTTTTACACCCTTTATTATTTTTCTTCTTCTTCTTTTTCCTTTTCTTCTTCTTCTTATCCATCGGGTTACTAGCTGCAAAGCTATCACTCGAAGAAGAATATGAAACGGGAGAAGACCTGGCAATTGAATAAGGTGAAGAAGCTCTTACTAGTTAAGAAGGTGAAGGATCGACATGAGGTTGATTTTCTTGGGGGGACGTGCTTACAACTGAAGCACTAATTGCATTTAGGATTACCTGAGTAGAAAACAACCATACCAGTAATCCAATTGTGAGACCTGGAAGGCTCAGAGTAGCGATGTGAGGAGGACCAATGTTTCCATAAGAAGGAAAAACAAAAGGTTCCCCTGGAAAAGGGGTTCCTTCATTGGTCTTTCCAGGAACTGATGCCATTAAATAAAGATCCAACCTAAAGTCTGCTAGGGAAAACAAACAACAAACGTGAAAAATTTAGGAAGAAAACAAGAAAACAAAACCTTCTTACAATGAGCACACTAAATGGTGATGAAATCCAACATCGCAGGAACAGTGTAGGAAGGGGCTGAGATAGAGCGTGTGGAAAAGTTACAATGACGACCTACTTAATGGAAGTATGCCCTAGTTCAAGATCCCACACATAAACGTGGGTATACCCTCCAAGGAGCCCAAGTGATTTTGGCCAACGTTGATTCCAGGTACCATGAAGACTTGCCCCTCCACAGTCACCTCATGTAAAGACCCTAAAGAGATAGGACACTAAGGTTACCAATTACTATAGTGATTCCTAGGGAATCAGTCAACAGTCTGATCCATGCATAAAGGAAGGGTATCTAGCCCAAAATCAACTTGAAAGGATTCCACTCATCATTATGGGTATACCTTCAAGCGACCCCCATAATGGGTGCAATCTCTACACCAAGACCAACAAAGCAGGGTGAGTAACTCTGCTAGTCTCAATGCGACCTCCGGTTTGACCCTTGTCTGAGAAGGGCATCCCAGGACAAAATGTAGCAAGTGGATTTGAACTCTCCCTATCACAACATACCATTTTTGTTTGCATCTTTGGAAAGTTATCTTTCACACCTATTCCAAAGCCCTACAACTAATATAATGTAGGTTTTCTACCAGAAAATTTAAAAATGTCTAATCAATTTGTGCTTTATTTTTAAGGTTGTTGTTACTCAAGAGGAAAATGGTGTGGACTAAATGATGTTTTGACAAACTCTAAACAATCCAATGAAATGAGAATGAAAATATTTAATTTCGATGAAAGATATATTACGAGAAGGAGAAAACGTTTATCATTCCCAGATGCACAATGTCCCAAAATTTTATTAAACTCATTAATATCAAGATCTTCAAGAAATGAGCTAAAGAGACTGTACATCAATACTCATTAATATCAAGACCAAAAATGCCAAAAACCATGCAATTTTGGCTACTTCAAATGCAAGGATGCCCACAATCTAATGCAAAGAAAGAAATTAAAATTTTTGTTTCAAAGATAGCTAAAATAAATAGCAAATCGATATGAAACAAAGAAACCCAAACAATTTTCTCTTTTAACATGAACTATAAAATAAAAGAAAAAGAAGTT
>SNQJ01S0235095.1:0-11631 GCA_010110895.2 Picea sitchensis | reverse complement strand
CCGGAATAGTGTGGTGTGTGAAGTAGGGTCCCTCCTGTCACGTCGACCACCGTGTCGCGTTTCCCTCTCTGCCACCTCTGTTCCACCTAACCGCGCAACGGGGTCGTTCCCCATTGGTTGTTCTCTACCCCTGTCGAGATTTGTTCCTATTGGCCATTCGTTGACCTTGTAGGGATTCGTCCCCATTGGTCGATCGATAGCCCTGTCGGGGTTCGAAGGTTGCAGAGTCAAACGTTTAGACATTACTGTAGTGCCGAGGTGCGAAATACAAATAGGTGCTGCGTCCAAATTGAACTGTGAATTTGACCCACGATCAAGGGGAACAGAGAAGGAGAGAGAAAGAGCCATACTTACGCTGGGCCTCCATGGTAATTAGGGGTTCGAGTTCATCAGAAGAACAAAAAAATTTGATTTAGGTAGTGGGTGTGTTACACCATGCAATACAAGCAAGTGGATAAGATTGTGGAAAAATACAAAGACATCTTCTCATAACCTACTGGGGTACCTTTGCATTGTCAGTTCAAGAATCTCATCGATTTGACCCCCAGTGCAGTGCTACCCAATGGGCCAATTGGTTGTTTCTCTCTTCTAGAAAATGAGGAGATCAAGCATCAAATCAAAGAACGGTTCCAAAAGGGGAACATTCGACCCATCTCATCACCTTATGGAAGCCCAATCATGCTGGTCCAGAAGAAATATGGGACCTAGCGACTTTGCATTGATGATCGGGCCCTAAATAAAATCACAGTCAGGAACCAGTACTCGATTCCCCGAATGGACAATCTCCTTAATCATATCAAGGGGGGAAAATACTTCAATAAGATTGATATGAATTCTAGCTACCATCAGGTCCCAATAGATAAAATAGATGTATGGAAAAATGCCTTCAAGTGAAAAGAAGGTCTTTTTGAATGGTTGGTCATGCCCTTTGGTTTGACAAATACACCAACAACTTTCATGCAGATGATATATGATATCTTGCAGCCTTTCACTAATTATTTTGTGGTGGTGTATCTGGATGACATCCTCATATACATAAGGACTTAGGTAGAACACTTGCATCATATTCAGCAGGTTCTACACACTCTGCGACAACACAAGCTATATGCCAACTTGAAAAAATGCTCCTTCGGCATGGACAGGGTCTAGTACCTAGGATACATTGTTGATGTGCATGGTGTGCATGTTGATCCATCCAATATCCAAGTCATCTGTGACTGACCATCCCCAAACATGCTCATTGATATTCGAAGCTTCTTAAGCCGTGCCAATTTCTATCGCAGGTTCGTGTTGGGATTCTCCCAAATTGCATGGGCCCTTAGCTAAATAACCAGGGGTGGTGGTAAGGAAAAATTTGTGTGGGGCCTGTCCCAACAGAAATTGTTCGATGATTTGAAGAAACGCTTGTTCTCAACCCAATTGATTTCATTACCTAACATGCAATAACCCTTTGAGATCAAGAAAGATTCTTTAAACTATGTTGTGGGCGCAGTCCTCACTCAACACAGCTACCGTGTGGCCTATCATAGTGAGACATTATCAGATGTCGTCTGTAAGTACCCTACTTACGATAAATAATTGTACATGATTGTGCAATCCTACCTCTAATGGAGGCATTACATTCTTGGGAAGGAGACATTCATCCACACTGACCATAAGCCACTGAAGTTCATGAATACATGAGGCAAATTGTAAAATGACCACCATCAAAAGTGGTCCACATATTTGCAACAATTCCACCTCAACATTAATTATAAAATAGGAATCACCAACCGAGTCGTTGATTTCTTTAGCCTAACTCTAGTCGCGACACTCACCAATGTGCTAGACTCTTGCTACCACGAGACCTCTGAATGGCCCCACCTCTATGAGATAGATCCTGATTCGCCAACACCTACTAGATGTTGGGAGAAAACACAACTGTCACTAATTTCCATCTTCAGGATGAGTTTTTGTGCCATATGGGCCATCTCTACATTCCATAAAGAAATCAAGCGAAGATGATTTGGAAACCCCATTACAGTCATGTGGCAGGACACTTCAGCGTGGAAAAGATAGTGGCAGTGTTGCAACAACATTTCTACTGGTCAAAAATTCAATAGGATGTCAACAAGTATATCCAGTCCTTCACTTCCTATGTTATTTCCAAACCAACAGGCCCTAGGAATCCATATCAATGGACTACATGTCAGTTGTTCCATCCACCAAGCAGGGAAATGATTGTGGTTTTGTGGTTGTTGATCACTTTTCCAAGATGGCGATTCTGGGCGCTTGCAAGAAGAGTATCACAACACAAGCCACTACCAAGCTCTTCTTTGAATGAGTGTGGGTACACTTTGGGATCCCACAAACCATTATCTCAAATCGGTACAGTTGGTTCCTCAACACATTCTGGTCGAGCCTTTGGTCACTATTGGACACCAAGCTCACCAAGCCCACTTCCTTCCACCCCCATATGGATGGCCAAACTGAGGTTGTCAACCAGATGATTGTGCACATATTGCACATGTACAATTCCAAGAAACCCCACACTTGGGATGAGATTCCTCCCTATGTTCAACACAGCTACAATAAAGCCATACATAGCTCAACCAACCACAACCCCTTTCAAGTGGGGTTGGGATTTCAACCATTGGGTCCCATGGATGTTGCACTACCCCGTGAATCCACCCAGGCATACTCGTCGCATGCTCCAAATGAATATGACAAAGACACATGGTTCATTGAGAGGATCCAACACATTCGCTAATAGGTTCAGGATATATTACAAAATTCCGATGCTAAATACAAGCATTGCAATGATCAACACTGGGTGCCAAACTAGTTTTAGGTGGGAGACAAAGTTTGGTTGCACTTGCAAAAGGAACGTCTTACTGGGCCTCATCGAAAGATTCGTCCACTCTATTATGGACCTTAAACCATCACCAAGCTTATGGGGACAATTCTTTTTAGCTCAACCTTCCCCCCTTCCTTGGCTTGCACCCAATGTTCAATGTGGGCCTCCTTCAGCCTTATTTTCCACCATTATTGGACACCTCAGAGATAGCAGAACAGTTGATACCAACAGAGATAAACCCTGACTACATGGAACATGAATCCATTGATCATATCATGGAAACACAAGTCAAAGGTACTCTCCAATAGAGAATCCAACTTTATCGGGTTTTGAAAGCAGGGCAACTCCTGCACCAAGGTAAGTGGCTCACTCGAGGCCAAATTTAGTAGAAATTTCCTCATCTGATGGGAGAACTCAACGCAATGGAGACCATTGCTTCCTAAGGGGGGGGATTGATCTAGGAGGATCTCAGTGTCCACCCACCTTTTCCAACTATCTTAAAATGACTTTTTGGAAACTTACTATTTTTAGCAGTTTTTCAAGTCCCAAACATTCGAGGCCATTTTGAGGGCCTAAATGACATTTTTTCACGATCGGGAACCCCTATGAAAATTAAAGGCTCTGATTAAGCCCCCAAAACGAATCTCATTTTCAATACCTTTCCAACGAGATATCGTGCGCCCTAAACGAAGATTGTATGCAAAAGTTGCGACGCTAAGAAGTTGATGTACTAACTTACCCCAACAGGGCCCACATGACTTTTGGTGCTTCATCTCCTAGGGTTAGGTTTTTGGATGTCCAGGGTTTTGAAATTCATGTTGATTGTAAAAAGGACTTCATAGCCTCATTTTACTCATCTTCTTGTGAATGAATGTATCCATCACATTTCTTCTCAAAGATAAGCTACCACTAATCTAACAAGCTTGTTTTCAGTCTGCATTTTACAGTTTTCAACATATTTCTTATTTGATAGAAGTCAAGTTTTACTATATCTTTGTTATTTTTCACTATGTCTCTTTGTTAGTATTATAAATCTGTGGTTTCATTTTGTTCTTCTCATAAATATGGATCAAGTAGTGCATTCGAACCATGAACTAATTCCTGCATATCTGAGGTGCATTGGCATCTGTTAAGATGTTCTCACAGTTGTGAATCCTGAGAGTCCCATCATGGATATTCTTGATCAGATGCATTGAAGCCCTGGAAGGAGGTAGAAGACCTGAGGGACTGCATGGAAAAGAAGAGGTTCCATTCTCTTAGGTAGTGTAGGATGGATAAAAGAGAGTTGGTGTACTTGGATTGATGTGTGTGTTGAGACGCATGTGAGAGATTGAGTGTTGACTAGTTTGGGAAGCTGAGTGACACCCTAGAACTGTCCTTGTGTATTCATAGCCCTGGATCGGGAGTGACATTACTGTTGAGACTTAGATCAACAATGTCTATGGCTAGGTGGAACGTCCTTGGTCTGCATCTAGTTGGTGAACCATTTTTCTTAAGATAAATGATCTCTGTCATGTGTTTCTCTAATGTATATTTATTTTCGTATTGTATGAATTATTGTCTCTGACATTTGTATGTTATATCATGTATGCTTTCTTGTTATTTATATGCATGGCATGTTTAAACATTCTTTACACTGTAGCATGAATCCTTATTATTGCATACATTGATATCATGTTTCTTTCATGATTCTTTAATAATTAAAGGGCATCATAATTTGAAATCCAGTTTCGAACATAGTTCTTGAGTTAGAGTGCATGGACAGGTGTGGTTGGGTATGTTACAAATCCAAAGGTCAAGATCATGTATTTATATGTGTATCATATTAATAAAATGTATTCCATGCAGATCTACATTCATGTGCATTCTAACAGTGGTATCAGAGAAAGTATAGTTCTTAGGGATGAATTAACCAGTGGTGATTGTCCATAGTTGATTCTTCCTTGTATAGAAACACTTCTACCTCATTAATTCCCATGGGTTTTTTCATTCACTTGCAAGAACATTTCTCTTCCTTATGTATTTCTACATGTCAGTGTATTTTGGGCACACACTTTGGTGTCAAATATGATATTTGTCCCTCTATCCACCTAAACGAGTGGAATTTCATGTGGAAACGTAAGCTCTAACCATCTATGAAATGTCTTTGTCTCGAGCACATGACCTTCCAATATTCTACTATTAAAAATTTTTAATTGCCGCTATCATATTTTGTATAAACCCTAAGCTTATTACAAGGGAAACCCTCCTCAGTGTCAAATTCCTCAATCACAATACCGTGGACTAGCTCATTTTAATCTCTGTGGGTTTCCAAGCCTGGTTGCATAAGATTGAGAAAAATCAGCACAAGTGCATCCAGCTGATATCAAAATAGTTTGTCTCATCATTTCCATGGTGAAATTTACAATTGAAGCTCTGCTACGTAATCCAATGCCAATCCATGTTCTTATCATTATTAATATATCCCAATGCAAGGCTTCCATTGCCAAACAATTTACTCGATCATTATAGCTCCTCCTTCCACAAACAGTATATTGTTTTGAATAACCGTAATTTTGGCATTACCTAGGCTTATGGTGGAGTGGGAATGAATGGTGAAATCACATCTCTCGAATCCAACAAAGGAAATGGAGCTCTTCAAGAATACTTTATGAGTGGGTTTTCTAACAATTAAGTAGGGAATTTACAACAATTCTATCATTTTTACCAAGTGGAAGATGGTGGAAAGTAGGGGACACCATTGAAGATGAGAGCTAAGACATCACTTTAATAACTATACTGTGATGCATATGGACGCTTATAGTTCTCTATGAGATATGATTAGTTGTTATATTTTTTGTTTTAGGGTTCAAACTAGAGAAATTGTCCTCTACTTTGGCGATTCTTCCTCTACTAAAAGGTAATTATTGTTAAGAATTCTATGCATACTTGGAACACAAGATTCAAACAAGGTACAATGTATATCGTTTGACATGTGAATTCAAGTTCCTCACATAAGTATCTCCAACATGGAGCTAGTGTGACCCTTTACGTCACTAAAAGAATTAAAAAAAAGGATGAATGTGATGAATGTACATTGACTTATATTGTACATAAATGCATAAAACATTGACCAAAACTGAAAAATTGTTCCAGGGAAAAGGTGCGCTATGGTTAGGAGAGACTTTATATGCCCTTTTTTTGCTTAGAGAGCTATTTTGTGCTATGAAAATTCCTTCTTTCAAGCTTGCTATGATACCATGTTGAAATTTCATCTTAAGCAGTTAATTAGATTAATGTTCTTTTACTTTTAAACAATTAGCACACTAATTACATATTAAGGATCACTGAAAGAATAACATCCACAACATAACTTGACCAAAACTAACAAAAAAATCCATGGAAAAGGTGTGCTAGGATTATGAGACTCTTCATATGCCCTTTTTTTGCTTAGCAAGCTCTTCTGTGCTATGAAAAATCCTTCTTTCAGGCCTGCTATGATACCATGTTGAAATTTCATCTTAAGTAGTTAATTAGATTATTGTTCTTTTACTTTTAAACAATTATCACAATAACTACATATTAAGGATCACTGAAAGAATAACATCCATAGCATAACTTGATCAAAAATGAAAACTTGTTCCCAGGAAAAGGTGCGCTAGGGTTAGGAGAGTCTTCGTATGCCCTTTTTTTGGCTTAGCGAGCTCTTCTGTGCTATGAAAATTCCTTCTTCCAGTTATGCTATGATACCATGTTGAAATTTCATCTTAATCAGTTAATTATATTAGTGTTCTTTTACTTTTAAACAATTATCACAATAACTACATATTAAGGATCACTGAAAGAATAACATCTAAAACATACGCAAGATTTACCCTGGGAAAACCCTCTAGGGGAAAAACCCAACAAAATTCCTCAATATAGATTCAACAAATAAGAACAATTCCTCTCTCTCCAGAAAGAACTAACAAAGTAGAAGATCCTTCTCAAACCCTTAAATAGGGAAGAGTTGTGCACCACATGACCAAGATATACCCAAGAGATAAACCAAGATCTTCCACAACATCACCTTCTAGATGCAGTAGCATGTCCCTCTGAGACTTGCACACTTCTCTTCTTGACTTGAGAGATTGTGTGTATGTGTGTTCAAATGAGGTGTTAGCCTCCCTTAAAGATAGTATTTTAGCCAGCCTAAAATTAGGTCTAGGACAACCTCTCACTTTACCCTTTTATTTTACATTTTACTTGTCAAGGCACAATAGGGTTGATTTTTACAAAGGCATAATAGGTCCGTATTAACAAATATAATATAATAATAATATTTATGGTTTTTTCTTGGTCAAATACAATAACAATATCTTTTGAATCTACTCAAACTTCAACATGCCATCTGCTGAGGACAAGGTCACCTATAAATGATGTAAATAGGGCTAGGGTGCACCACTAGGTCAAACTCTCTAAGGAATTTTTCATAATAGATAAGATCGTAACATGTCGGTAGGAAGTCAATGCGGAACCTCCATACCAACATGAGTATAGGAAAAATATAATCTTTATTCTGATATGTACTTGACACATGGGAAGTTTGACTTGCAAAGCCAAGAATTTTGTGGAATGATCGACACAGGCTAAAACTTCCTATGAACAAGAACACGAAACAATACGTGACTTGTGAAGAATGAACTAAAAATGAACATTGACATAATTCTGTGATGCAAGGGGAAACAACGGAATCTCCATAGTGTCTGGAAGAATAACAAGTTGGAGGAGTAAAAGCTTTATGTAAATGGTTTAGTTTCCTAAAATTGTACTAATCCAGATTGTTGAGACTAGACTCAAGATTTTGTTCTTTGTTCATAGGTGACTCAACTGCTGCCAATAATGGTAAAGAATACTCAATCCCAAGCTCCTTTGTCATTATTTGATTTTTTTGTCCTTTTCTTATTGGAAATCCTGAAAAAGGAATAAAACAATGTTATAATACATGGAGGAAATGAGTGTTTGGGAAAGAAAACTAGTTCCAAGCACAAGGAACATACCTATGCTCAATGAAAGGAAGCATGTGCAAGATATGGACACTCAGGGGAATGTTTCCTATTAGGTTACATGTGTCAAATTGCAAAGGAAAAATTTGCAATGCTAGCAACTGATGAGAATGCATAAGAAAATGGTTAAGCAATAAAAAGTCAAAATGTTGAAATCTTTTCCCAGGATCAAAGGTTTGATACCTCAAATCTTCCCCCCTCTTTACCATGTAAATCCCTCATTATATAGTATTTGGAGGCTTAACCACCATGGAAAATATCACTTACTAGATCCACTAAATTGGGATCTCCAATATTTTTAGGGAGAAAATATCTCTCAAGGATTTTAGAGAGAAAATATCTCTCAAGGATTTTAGGGAGAAAATATATCTCAAGGATTTTAAGGAGGAAATATCTCTCAAGATCCACCAAATTAGGATTTTGGTTTGAGAAAATATCTCAACCATCCACGAGATTCTCAACTTCTCCTTGAGATTAGGAAACTAAATGTGAGGTGGGTTCTCACACTAAATTAATTTCCTTTTTATGAATAATAATGAATAATTCATGTGCACATAGTATTTTGACCTTATTATGATATATTTCTCATCCACACTAACTAGGGATTGTGACAAATGTTCTCATGGTGTCAAGGGGTTGTGACACTCAACAAAGTGAATGTGACACTAGGTAAGGTGTATACGACACTTGTGATAGTGCAAGCAACACTTAGCAAGGTGCATATGTCACTTTGAGACATTTGCGACACTTAGGGTGAGAAACTTAAATGTGACATTTTGATGTGTAACAAGTATTATATCATAATATTATAAATTTTATATAATTATTAAATGAATTAGAATAAAATTTTGTTAAATTTAAATGAAATTCATTATAATATTGTCAATATAATTAGGTAAGTAGTTGTTCTAAAGTCTTTGGAACATGGTGATAAGGACATGAATGAACTAACATGGATTGTTTGGTGATGATGGAAGATGAAGGAGCAAATAATTACATATCCAATCTGATAGAGGGACTATCGATTTGGGATACCCCGATACTTGGTCAGCTTGTCATTCTAACTGAGCTAAGGAGGATATGGTTGGACGAGGAGGTTTTGGAAATTTTAGGCAAGTTGGCATGGGGATTTTCCATCGGTGGAATTCGAGGGGATTTGTGATTGGAGGCTACATAGAAAAATAAAGAGATGGAATGTACCCCAAGGGCCTTAATGGCATACTTTATATCCCCTCCATGTCATATGAAGGGAATGATATGGATGAGAAATGCCTTCTCTATCCTTGATAGTTATGTAATCATTAAGTGAAGTTGTGATGGAGAGAGTGCGTTTATCGCACCACATACATACAATGGGGATATTGAATTTCATCTCTACAATTGTTCGGGGATTTGCACAAATGACATGAGACATGTGTTATTGATAAGAACCTATAATTTAACCTAATGAGTGTCTCATCCACAGTAGAAGTAGGGATACATGGGAAACACTTGCGAGAAGGAGAGAAAAAACCTAAAAGAAGGAAATGCATAAGAAAAACTCCAATGTTGGTAAGTCCAGATTTGGGTTAAAAAAATAGATTAAATAATGTTTTGGAATTGTAAGAGAAAGTACTTGTAAGAATGTTTCCTATTAAAAAAATGTCTCGTGTATGTTTAAAGGATTGGGAAAGATTAAACTTCAAGCCTATGGTATGATATGCATCTCATATAATGACCCTAGATAACGTGTGATTAGTATGGGTTTTTAAGATAATGGAAGATGTAAACAAGGTTCTATAGAGAATATGGAAGTGGGGCTCCCAAAACCTTTTCCTAAAGAAGTGGGATGTCGACCTTGATGTTAGAATGGCCTGAGAGGACATTTTTCCAGTATGGGTCTGAATACCATGACTACCACTAGTATTATGGTCAGATGATGTTTTCAAAGATATATAGAACTCCCTCGTGAAATTTTATAAAGATAATTTATCTTTCCAAGACATCAATTACTTTAGGATGGAAAGAACACTAGTAGGTCTTGAAACTAGTAAAGGATTGGAAAAAGAGCTAGTTATTAGGAAAGGTGAAGACTATTTTTAGCTAAATCTTAGTTGTGAAGGAATACCCTTTATATGTGAGTGATGCCATAGCTATGGGAACATTGCAGTGGATTGCAATTACCCAAATCAGACAAAGGTGTGGGCTCAATAGAAGCATCCACAAGTTATGGGATTGGAATTGATAGAATCCCGTCAAACAATTAGAAGGACATAAGTTATTAAGGAAAAGAAGCAAATGAAAGGTACCTTAAACATGCCAATAATATTAGTTGAGAATCCCTCAATGTTGGGGATTCAAAAGGAATGGATTCTATATTTTTTCAATAATAACAATGACCAAAAGCCTCTCATGGGTATTTCCTCTTGGTTACATTTTTCTTATAAAAGGAAATCTTCAAAAAAAATAGTTTTTAGCACTTGGGGCTTAAAGGTAGATGAAAACGGTTTCGAGTCCATCAATGAATTTCTACCGATCCTTTTAGGAATAAAAAATCTTGTGTTCCCAACCCTAATCCCTCTACCAGTGATAGATAAGGCTCGAGTAGAAGAAGAAGCCTAGGTGCAGACTTATGAAAACCCTAACTTGGATTCTATTGTAGGGAAAAAATCCTAGGATTATTTTCATCTATAATCCTCCAAATATAACCTTTGACCCATAAATGAAGGATTCCTTAATTTCCCAAGGAAAGTGTTAGGGGGGTTAGGGTTCCTTGATAAGAAAACTTGCAAGCCAAACCAAAGAGAAAGAAAATATTATATGTCCATGCCATAGAAACAAGCATATTTAGAGGTTAGATATAGGTATGATGTGAGAAACAACTATCTATAATTGGGACTCTTAAAGCAATTTTTACATTATTCAAGAATTCTCAAAATTTATGATTGGGTGGGAGTTTAGTTACATTGATATAACTCTTGGGCCTTTCCAATGGGGCTAGGGGTAGACATATTTTCATGGAATATGGGGAAATAAATATCTATCCTAAATGTTTATGCCCTTTACTTAGATGGAGTGGAATACTAGGACAATTTTTTTGAAATGAAGTGTATGAGAGAAACCTTGTGGTGATAAGGGGAGACCTAAACTTTACATTAGGATCTTCAAAGATTTGCGGACTTGATACCCACATGGATTGTCTCTTACTAAACTGATAGTTGTCCCCCCTATTGAAAATCGATGGATTAATCACTTTTTTTATTAACAACCTGATGTTACACCTAAGAATAAAGATGATGGCATATTCTAGTCATTGTCTCTAAATCAATGGATGAGATTGTCAATATTAACTTCCTTGCATTTATAAATGATTACGTTTATCATCACTTAACTTGTTTATTGTTTCAATTTTACTTAATAGGATTAATAAATTACTATACTGGATTTTCAATTACCACAAATCATATTTAAAAATGTAAACATGCTTACTTTACTTTAAACATTTAGTTCTTCAATATTAAATTTTTACTATTAACCTTTTACAACATATCATTTCCATTTTTTCCACGTTTGGCTATATCTCCCACACAACTAAGCTATAGATAACATGTGTCATATTGGGGCAGGCATTTCATTTGGCCATGATTTCGTAGATGTGAAGCATGCCATGACTGGCGTGGTAATGGTGGATACCAAATGTAGTAAAACACAATGGATGGTGGAATACAAGGTGCAATGAAATCCTTACCATCGAATGCTTGGGAACCTAACCATTAAATGTTTTGGATCTTC
>SNQJ01S0235094.1:0-13924 GCA_010110895.2 Picea sitchensis | reverse complement strand
GAACCCACTTGAACCTCTGAGTACACCAGTCCTCCCTAGCTCCTCCCAACCACCCTGAAATAAAAAAACTTTGCTACAGAAATTTATTACAGTGATATGGTGTTCATTGATGGCTTACCAGTCTTATCACTGTTCTGCTACATTTCGTTGCTCTGTCTGCCTCATTGCCTTTCTGCTCACATCACTTGCGTTGTCTCATCTTCTGCTTTTTATGCTCTGTGTGCCATCTCCATTCTCTACACAGTTCCTCTTCTGTGCTATTCAGCTGCTGCACTCTCCTCCTTCCTCACACCTGAATCACCTTTACCAACAACAATCACAACAACCTCCAACAACAACAGCAACCCCATCTCTTCTATGTACCGTGTATTTATAGCTTATGTGCACCTTGTGCATGCAGTGTTCGCAATGCCTCTGCATGATGACTCTGCAGCGTTATTCTCCACCTCTCGAGTGCTCTGTCTGATTATCATCGTGACTCTTCAGCTTCTCTGGCCGTTTTCCCACGCGTTCAGCATCACTGGATGTTATGTTGATATTCCTCAGCCTCTCTGGAAGTTGAGACTCTTCGTTTTCTCTGTGACAGTCTAGCTCACCTTCTCTGTTTTAGTTACAGGCTTCAACGCTCATCCATCTGTCAATCCCTTCTAAGAATAGTCTTTCTTCATTTGGACGAAGCTTGGAGCTCTTCATCTCCTCTAGCGATCACACAGGGGTCTCTTCGAATTCTCTAGTGGACGCCATCAATGGTTTCTGGTAGTTTCACTGTGTCGCACATCAGTAGCCCTTTGATCAACACTTGATATGACGGTTCAGATTACATCACGATTTCCCCTATCGCGATATCGGCATTCTTGTTGCATTGTGTTCTTTGCCTTTTGAATTCACAATCCCTGAAACTTCGACGTGGATCTTATCTGGACTGACTCCTTCTCTTCCCATGACCAAGGGCTGTGACCACAGCCTTATGAATAAGGCGCTTTCGTGATTTCGCATATCGCAAATTCATAATTCAAGTTACTTTGTTTTTGTCTCTCCATATTGTGATTCACGAAACTCCGAAACGGAGTTGAACCAACGGTCCAGATATGAACTTGTTTCAATGGCTACGATTGGATCGCGATATCGCATATCATGAAATCGGCATTTTTGATGCATTGGTTTCTTTGCCTCTCCAAGTCGTGATCCCTGAAACTCCGATACGAGCCATAATCAACGGTCTAGATTCATTCTCGATTCAATGGCTGCGATTGCATCGCGATATCGCATATCGCGAAATTGGGGTTCTTGATGTCAGGTGACTTTGTCATTTCAAAGTCCTGATCCCCGATACTCCATGCAGAGAATCAACGGTCCAGATCTCATTCTCGATTCAATGGCTACGATTGAATCGCGATATCACATATCGCGAAATCGGGGTTCTTGATGTCAAGTGACTTTGTCATTTCAAAGTCTAGATCCCCGACACTCCATAAAGAGATCATATCAACGGTCCAAGTCACTTCTTAACTTTAACAGCTGCGATTAAATCGCGATTTCCCATATTGTCATTACGCCCCCTTCTTCTTGCACTTTAAAGACCGTGCAGGTTCTCCTCAATCCAACGGTGGTCGGACCCTGCGCTCGGATCTGATGGCTGAGATCTATCCTCCTCTTCAGCACATGCTCTTCTTGTTTTTATTCAGATCTGACGGCCCTCATGCTGTCGGGAATTTTGGATGGGATCCAACGATCAGCAACGCTTCTCCTCCAAGCTTACACATCCTTCTTACTTGGAAGAATTTCAACTCTACGCTAATTCCTCCTGAGCCTACGTTGTTCTTGTTTGTCCATCGATGCACATTCTGATTCTTCCATCTTCATTATTGTACTTTCCATCAATGTCAAGCATACACTACATGTTAAGTATTTGCCAACAGCAAGGAGTGTGCATATGAACTCTATTGAGTCAGAAAAAAATGTGTCAGGAGGGCGCATCAGAACGATAACAACTCAAGGGAAACCTCAAGTTTGTTGAATACCTGAGAGGAGAAACTGTGTAGAGGAAGCACATAGAGACAGAGTCACTGAGAACTTTTTAGAGCTCAACCAGGTGGGCATAGAGAAGGTGCAAGAGTGCATAAGGAGAACTCTTTGTCGAGTCCAAGAAGAAGAGTATCAAAGGACTATACTCACAGAGTTGTTGAACACTATGTAGAAGAAGCTCAGCAAGGTGTGCTTTGAGCAAGAAGTTTCCAGGAGGGCACAAGAACCCTTTGAAGGGGTTAGAAGGGTCGAGACCCTTAAGAGACTGAGTGAATCTAAAAGCTCAGAAGAGATGGTGTTAGAAGAAATGTCAACGAGACCCAAGCAGTCACGCTTGTAAGAGGAACAAGGGACTGAAACCTTAGAACTTGAGTAAGAAAAATCTCAAGAGAGACAGCACAAGGAGTGCACGCAGAAGTGAACCTATTCCAAGATTCACAATCTCAGGAGGAATAGTGAAAATTTGCATGCAAAGCACAATTGTGCACCCGAGTCGAGGACAATCTTCATTGTTAAATATCGAGAGGAAATGCGAAGATGAGACCCTTTAAACCGGCTTCACAGGAGAAGGTTCAAAAACCAAAACCTTTGAACACTTAGAAAATTTCCCAAGTCCGGGAGAACAAAGAAGATCAGGAGGAGGAGCAACAACAACCGTCAGATAAGATGCAGGAAGAGATCTGGACCATCAGATCAGGGTCCAGGATGAAGGAGGAACACGCGAGGAGGAGAACAAATCCCAACCATTGGATCTGAGCGTGAGGGATCGACATCTGTTGGATCCAGATAAAGTGCACGGGCCTTAATTCCTTTGTGTGCACAGGAGAGAAGACTTCCTGAAGTTCCGAAGTGACTAGCGACCATTCATCATGAAGAGGGACAGGTGGCGCAAGATACACAACTTCAGAGCGAGATAACTTCAGAAGTTTTTGGTCAAGGAGAGAAAGGAATTGTCGACTACCTGAAGCAGATCCTGGTCATTGGTTTTCAAGAGGGTACATGTCAACAAATCTGAGTCTTTGGGTGAAAGCACTCCTAGAGGAACGAGTGTGCAGGAGTTGAAACTCTCAAACCCTGAAGAGCCAAAGTGAATCTGGATCGTCAGATCTAGAGGGATGTGTGGAAATAATTTGTTATCTTTGGGTGAAAACACTCCAGGAGGAATGAGTGTGCAGGAGTTTGAAAATCCCGAACCCCGAAGAGTCGAAGTAAATATGGACCATCAGATCTAGAAACACACACGTCATTAGATCGTGGACTCTGGGTAAAACGCTCTGGGAGAAACAGACTATGGAGAAGTTGAGACTTTCGGACGTCGAATTCCTAAAGAGGGCTAGAGCCATCGATTTGAGGAGGACACGTGGTAGGAGATATGCCATTTCGGAGAAAGTCACTCTAGAAGAAGAAGGAGGGTGTTGAACAAGAACTCCCAAAGGCCGAAGAGTCGGAGTTCATATGAATCGTTCATTTTCTAGGGACATGTGTCAGCATATATTCCACTTCGGAAGATACCCATTTCAGAGGGAGAAAGAGTTGAGAGTTGAAACTCTTGAAGCCTGAATGGAAAAATCAATCGTAGTCATCGATTCGAGAGGAGGGCACATGTCGATAAATCATGAAATCAGGGAGTGCATGCAAAAGGAGGAAAAGGGTCGTTGATTGATAGATGACCAAGAAAGATACTGGATATATTGTAGTCATTGATCAAGAGGCATCACCCAAGATTGAAGATCAGCGATCATGCTTGATTGTGGGGCTAGAAAGTGCTCGGACGTTAAAAATCTGAGAGTGAGTCGTAATTGAAACCACGGTATTGGGAAAGGATTACATGGAAGTTGGAGGTGAATTGTGGGGAGAAAAGCAGTGTGGTATCAAACCATTGTTGGTCACTCCGCAATCGCATGTTTACGTGAGGTTACAGCCTGAGGTAACATGCAAGGATGGGCCTAGCAAAAGGAGCTAGCCCCCACGAATAGAAAAGTTCCAAGAGCGTTAGAGAAAGGGCCTGCGGGTTTCACAAGACCTGTGCCTTTGGAGGAAAGGGGACTTGTGTAAATTAATTGGGGTCTAATAAAGGCCCAAAGAGTTGATTCGACTCCTTGATTTGAACGATATTAGATCAGGAGGTCGCGCAGTCCCGAGGAGAGAAGGGGAGTCTGCATCAAGTGGTATCAGAGTGGAAATTTCTTCTGTAGATTTCAGGCGAAGGAGATGAAGGAGATAGTCTGACTACATCAAGTAGTATCAAGAGTTGAATTTTGTTTGCAGATTGTAGGCAAAGGTGAGAAGGTGAAAAGGGATAATCTGATAACATCAAATGGTATCGGAAGCTTAATTGTTCCTGTGGACAGCAGGTGAAGAGAGACAGAGTACTGATGCTCTGTAAATATTGTTGCAGCGTGTGCAACAAATTGTAGATAACCAAGAGGGATGAAGACAAAAAAGATGGCTATTGAAGGCCATAAGTGTGGTCAAGGAGAAGACCGCAAGAAACAAAGTAAAGAAGAAATTGACAAGGAGCTCATTGAGATAAGAGCAAGAATGGAACATCTGACATTGAAGATCTAGCAGGAGACAAAGGTACACTGGAGGTACGAATGGCCTCTGAATAGGAAAGCCAAATGGCTTGTTCAAAAGTTGTTGGCCAGAAAGAAACAACAAGAGTTGAGGAGATGGATGAGGCATGTTGAAAACCTCAATGACACAAAACAAGAGGTGGTTCACATTTGTGAGCCAGAAATTGGAAGAACCCTCAGTGATGAGGAAGGGAGATCAGTTAAAGGTCTCATGAATTTCCAGGAGGGAAGAGATGAATTTTTAAATTTCCAGATGGGAAATTATATGAGATCATCTGAAAATATCATAGACTGCCAGGAGAGCAGGGGAGAAATCCTAGATTTCCAGGGAGGCAAGGGAATTAGAATGAGACTGTCTGAAAGCCTCAGGAGCTCATAAATGAGTTCATATCAACAAGGAGTGTTGATAGATTAAGACTCATGTGGGTTTGTGGACCATATGAATGAATATGATGACAAGTTAAATACATCCATCACAGAGCAGGGGGATCAGAAGAGTGTTCTGATCATTGGAAGAGTCAGGGTATTCATGCCAACTAGCCCAGCAGAGGCCAGTGCACATCTTGAAGATGCAGCGACATAAGGATAGCCAACAGAGATTGTCAAAGAGGAAGAGGAGAATTTAGATTAATTTCTCACTCAGTGGGAGATGGATTTGAATATGTTGGAGGATTGGTTGAACAATCCAGAACCAGAAAAGGACTACCGGGATATTGTCATGCAAAGGGAGATAGTCAAGTATATTGCAGGAGAAGAGCACTAAGAAGAATTGCTCAAGAATTTCAGCCCGTGAGTTGAACAGGAGATGAATGCAACACTGGCACCTACAGCAGAAGAGGAAGAAGGCAACATAGATTTTGTTTACGTATATGAGGAATTGGAATCCCAGGATAGAAGAATAAATATGTAGAGTAGTCATATCCAACATGTCAAATTGGAAACAGGTGGAGGAGAATACCAGCCTGGGGAGCAGCTGGAGGAAGTTGGAATTGAACCAACACAGGAGGAGATCACAGAAGTCAATATGTCAGAGGAGGAATCTGAGTAGAAGCTTAGTAATGAGATTGCAAAACTGGAGTCTGCAGCATGGTGGCAAGATAATTCCACAGGAGAAGAAAACAACATGGGGGATCAGGATGATCTACCCATTGACAAGGAAGAAGGGCAGCAGAGAAGATTGCATAAGAAGATCCAGCCAACATAGGATTTGGAAGAGGTGATAAAGGAGATAAGGAGGACGATGTTGAGGTCAACACCAGAAACTGTCAGCAGGGAGAATTTGAATAGGAAAAGAAAACTTGCAGAAGCAGCAGGGTAGCAAAGGCAGGAAGGAAGAGGAACAAGTGGACAGCTCCAATTTTAGGTTTGGGACCCTGGAGGATATCAACAACATAACAGAGGGAGCCATGAGCAGGAGCTCATGATTTTCCCAGCAGAGGAGTATGATGCAGGAGCATCGTCAGGAAGCACACGTGGAGCGACAACTCAGTGCCCTAGCGCACCTTTGAATCATTTCATAATCTTAAACAATGGTGTTTCCTACAAATATTTCTTGAACTGATTGAAAACTGAAGAAGATCAAAATGCTTGGAAGAAAATGATCATGAGTGATATGGGAGTTTCACTCCTAGAATTTAATGTAACGGAAATCAAGTAGCAGTTAGTTTTTTTTTCTCGAGTAGACGAGTATTCGGAGGGAACCCTAGGAACCTTCTTGTATATGTAGATGCCTTGTATGCCCAAATGAGCCTATTGGAGGAGTATTGTTACAGAATAGGAGGTAGTTGCAAGTTAGCTAGAAATCCTCATAGGAGGAAATAGGAGATATCATAGTTCTTTGAGGGAGTTTGAGAGATATGAGACTTTGTTACAATCCAACCTGCACATATTGTATTCAGACATTCATCTTAATAGAAAGAAAACAGTTTTTCCTGCATATGAACTTTTTGTATGTGTTGATCTGTTCATGAAGGTCATTTGTGCTTATGAATGGATTCTATAGATGTATGTTAAGTTTTCATATGCAAGGAATAGATAGACTTCACTATATGTCTGTGAGTTTGCTAAATTGTTCTGGGTTCTTAGGTTGTGCAAGGAGTGCACAACAAAACATTGGAGGTTATGTAGCTAGCACAAGGAGTACGCATATGAACTCTGTTGAGTCAGAAAAGAATGTGCCAGGAGGGCGCATCAGAACGATAACAACTCAAGGGAAACCTCAAGGTTGTCGAATACCTAAGAGGAGAAACTATGCAGAGGAAGCACATAGAGACAGAATCACTGAGAACTATGTAGAGCTTTTCCATGTGGGCATCGAGCAGGTGCAAGACTGCATAAGGAGAACTCTCTTTTGAGTCCAAGAAGAATAGTATCAGAGTAGTATACTCACAAAGTTGTTGAACACTTTGTAGAAGAATATCAGCAAGGTGTTCTTTGATCGAGAGGTTTCCAGGAGGGCATAAGAACCTTTTGAAGGGAGTAGAAGGGTCGATACCCTTAAGAGACTGAGCAAATCCAAAAGCTTAGAAGAGATAGCGTTAGCAGAAATACCGATGAGACCCAAGCAGTCGGACTCATAAGAGGAACAAGGGACTGAAACCTTAGAACCTGAGTAAGCAAAATCTCAAGAGAGACAGTGCAAGGAGTGCGCGTAGAAGTGAACTTATTCCAAGATTCACAAGCTCAGAAGGAATAGTGCAAGTTTGCATGCAGAGAACAATTGTGTGCCCGAGTCGAGGACAATCTTCATTGTCAAAGATCATGAGGAAAAGCAAAGACGATACCCTTTCGACCGACTTCGTAGGAGAAGTTTCAGAAACCAAAACCTTTGAACACTTAGAAAATTTCCCAAGTCTGGGAAAACAAATAATCTCAGTAGGAGGAGCAACAACAACTGTCAGATCAGCTGCAGGAAGAGATATGGACCGTCAGATCAGGGTCCAGGATGAAGGAGGAATGCACGAGGAGGAGAAAAGATCCCAACCATTGGATCTAAGCGTGAGGGATCGACATCTGTTGGATCCAGGTAAAGTGCATGGGCCTTAAGTCATTTGTGTGCACAGGAGAGCGGACTTGTCGAAGTCCCGAAGTGACTAGGGACTGTTCATCGTCAAGAGGGATAGGTGGCGCAAGATCCACAACTCTAGAGCGAGAGCACTTCATAAATTTGTGGTCAAGGAGAGAGCATAATCGTCAAAGACCCGAAGCATATCCTGGTCGTTGGTAGTCAACAGGGTACGTGTCAACAGATCCAAGTCTTCGGGTGAAATCACTTCGGGAGGAACGAGTGTGCAGGAGTTGAAACTCCTGAACCCTGAAGAGTCAAAGTGAATATGGACTGTCAGATCTAGAGGGACGCATGGCAAAAATCTGTTGTCTTTGGGTGAAAGCACTCCGGAAGGAATGAGTGCACGGGAGTTTGAAAATCTCGAACCCCGAAGATTCGAAGTAAATATGGACCATCAGATCCAGAAGGACACTCATCGTTAGATCGTAGACTCTAGGTAAAAATGATCAGGGAGAAACAGAGCGTGGAGAAGTTGAGACTTCCAAAGGACAAATTCCCGAAGCCGGCTAGAGCCATCGATTTGAGGAGGACACATGGCAAAAGATCTTCCATTTCGGAGAAAGTCACTCTAGAAGAAGGAGGAGGGTGTTGAACAAGAACTCCCGAAGGCTGGAGAGCCAGAGTTCATCTGAAACGTCTGTTTGCTAGGGATAGGTGTCAGCCGATCTTCCACTTCGGAAGATATCCATTTCAGAGGGAGCAAGAGTTGAGAGTTGAAACTCCAGAATCCCGAAGGGAAAAATTAATCATAGTCGTCGATTCGAGAGGAGGATACACATCGATAAATCGTGAAATTGGGGAGTGTGTGCAGAAGGAGGAAAAGGGCCACTAACTAACAGTTGACCAAGGTAGGTAGAGGATAGATTGTAGTCGTTGATCAAGAGGCATCGCCCAAGATTGAAGATCAATGGTAACACTTGATTGTCGGGCCAAAAAGTGCTCGAACGTTAAAAATATGAGAGTGGGACACAATTGAAACCACGGTATTGGGAAAGGAATACGTGGCAGCTGGAGGTGAATTACGGTGAGAAAAGAGGTGTGGTCTCAAACCACTTTTGGTCGCTCCGCAATTGCGTGTTTATGTGAGGTCACATCCCAAGGGAACATGTAGGGAGGGGCCTAGAAGAAAGAGCCCACAGGTTTCACAAGACCTGTGCCTTTGGAGGAAAGGGGGCATGTTTTAATTGATTGGGGTCTAATAAAGGCCTGAAGAGTCAATTTGACTCCTTGATTTGAACGATCCTAAACTGGGAGGTCGCGCAGCCCCGAGGAGAGAAGGGGGGTCTGCATCATTTCCTCTCAAGTTGTTATCCTAAGTAATGTTCCCCCTTTACTACTCTCATTCCATCAGGATGCACCATTATTTTATTAGGGTTGTCAACGCAGGTGACCAAGAATTTTGAAATGTGTTTCTGGACTCTAGCTGCTAAAAAATGGAGTCTTGTATTTTTAGCTTATGTCGTCTTCAAATTTGACAAAACATTATGGATATTTCTCCCGCATAGTTTCTTGGTCCTCCCATGCTACTTCTTCAGGACCGTAGAAGGTCCATGTTTCTCCCCTACAATTGTGCACCCTCCTCGGTGCATGGCACCATACCAAAATACATGTACAAATTTTACATCATAATACTTAGAAAAAAAAATTACAATTTTACCCTCCAACACCAGTCCCAACCAAAATCTCTTATTTTCCTCTCAAGATACCAACCCAAGGAATGCACTCTCTTATTTACTCTCATTCCATTAGGATGCACCATTCTTTTATAAGGGTTGTTAATGTAGGTGACCAAGAATTTTTAGATGTGTTTCTGGACTCTAGCTACTCAAAAATGAATTATTGCATTTTCATCTTATGTTTTCTTCAAAATTGACAAAACTTTATGGGTATTTCTCCCACATACTTTCTTGGTGCTCCCATGTTGCTTCTTCGGGATCGTAGCGGGTCCATTGAACCTTTACCAGTTCTATGGCTTTGTTCCTAAGCACCTTGACTTTCTGGTCCAGGATGGGCACTAGTTCCACCCAGAAATCCTCTTTGTGTTACATTTGGATCACAGTCCAATCAATTATGTGGTTAGTTTCAGGAACATATTTATTTAATAATGACACATGAAATACATTATGCACTCTCATGGATGGAGTAAATTGCTAGCATGTATGAAATTGGCCCTATCTTTTCTAAGATCTCAAAAGGTCCATAATATATTGCTACCAACTTTTGGAAGCTTCTTAATCTTAGCGAACTTATCTTCGCTTTCACTTTTAAAAATACATGTTTGCTCGCTTTAAAATATCTAAAAAATTGGTTCTTGTCTACATAAATTTTCTTCCTATCCTTGGCATCCTTTAAATTCTACCCAATCTTTTTCATTTTCTCTTCCATTTCCTTTAACAAATATGGCCCAACAAGAACTATGTCTGTTGTGTTATCCAAACTCACTAGTGTGTTACACTTCCTACCATACAATGCTTCAAATGGGATAATTTTTAATGAGGTTCGATACCCATTATTGTAAGAAAATTCCACTAAATGGATGTAATCCTCCCACTTGGATGGTTGGTCCATCACATACACTCTAAGCATGTCTTCAATGATTTTGTTGGTCCTTTCTATTTTCCCATCCAACTCTGACTGATATGTTGTAATTAGATTTAAGTTTGTTCCAAAACCTTTGAACAAACCTTTCCATTTTAACCGTCAAATTCGGCACTGCCTCATAAAACTGAATCCGTTGACTATAAGCACTATATATTTCCTTACAAATGCTCATAAAATCCCAATTACAACTCATAAATGCCCATTTTGAAGCATGTTGGTTCACAAATGAGTAATAAGAACATCACCATCGGCACCATCTCGAAAAACCAATTCTAGTGACTACAAATACCCTATATCTCCCAAAAAGAACTGCAAAACCTGGGCCTTAAAACAATTTGTGCAGAGCTTCCTTGTACATAAGAGTGTTTTGTTACAATGGTAAGTTGTGTGTCGTTTTATAGGGGAGGTTAGGGGGTCAAATCCCACATGATTCCCTTTATTCCCGGAGCAATCAATTCTAACTTAAATATAAATTACCCCATTTGGAGTAACAGTCTGTGCCTTTGGTGGAACGGTTAAGTTGTTGGCTATATAAATAGTGGGTCATGGGTTATTTGTTATATACACTATTCATAGTTTGCAACCTCCACACAAATGGTGGAAATGGATATATTATAGTATATATTTATTATATATATTATATATAACATAAAACCTCCACGTGTTTTTTGAACAGATTCCATACAATGTTATAACCCATAGTTTGTAGTATATTCCCGCTGAAATGTATGCTAAGCTCTCTCGCGCTATGTTATGGTCACAGGATATGGTAAGAACTAGGGCTAAGGGTCAAGGGCTTAGGCCCTCAGCCCTTTAGCCACCCATATGTAACTTTATATAAAGTTAAATATAATATCTATCACATTCATATCAAGTAAAATGTAGTGGTTGTTGGTGTGGAGGGTCATTTGAAGACTTTGGTGGATATGAAGGTCGTGGTGTCAAACCCCATTGATTCCATAATATTTTATATAACTTGGACCATATGGGCTAATGGGAGGTCTCCATGTGGCAGCCTCTCATTGGCTCTTTCCAATGACACTTGTCAACACTTAAATGGAGCCACTTGAACCATAATATTTTTATATAACCTGAACCATATGGGCTAATGGGAGGTCACCATGTGGCAGCCTCTCATTGGCTCTTTCCAATGACACTTGTCAACACTTAAATGGAGCCACTTGTTAACACTTGATGGAGCCACTTGTCACTATGTGATTGGACCATCTTGCCCAATGAGCTTCCAATTAGGTGCCACGTGTCACCCCTACAGTGGTACCACGTGTCACTTCCTTATTTTCCATGTACTTTAACCTTTGACCTAGTTGACTGAAACTTTGACCACTTGTAACTTTTGCATAAAATCCCTATTTGACGAACCATTTGCGTATTCGGAAAGATGACAACAAGATTTACGTATTGATGGAATTTTAGAGAAAATTTAAGATAATTGAATTTTCAGCATTTATGAACCATTATGGACCTCTATGGATGTTTTGAATCATTCTAGACCTCTGTGATCATTCTCGGATCCTCCTGGATCAACAAATCACATATTGATGCCACAAATTTCTTCTTCGATGGTTTTGAAGCAAAATTAAATTCGAATCTATCCATTAATTTGGGTTTTTCACTCTAGTTCTACAATTTTCCCCAAATCTATCACGATGAAGCTCTGCAACAATGAAAATCTACCGACTTCACACTAGCTCTTGGCCCATACAAGCTCGATGTTGAACCTTGATCTCTGATACCAATTTGTAATGTTCCCTATCTTAACAAAGGAACATTGCTTGCAAAAATACACATAAATTCAAAAAACTTCTACTAATTAAATTCGTGTAGCTTACCAACTACAAATTATACATAAATTTATCAATTTTTAGATACCCATAACTATATGTAGCTACAAAATGATGAAATAACATGAATAAAACAAATAAACTCATCTACAATAGCATATAAATCATTCTCATTCACAAAGTAAAATGCACAACAATTAAACTCATAAATTAACTCAAAATACAGATAAACACTTATCTTTTTAAAACAAGTGTGCAACCAGTGGCTTGGGACAAATGTTCCACCCAACCATACACTTGTTTTTTCTAGATCTCAATAGCAATCCAACCTCAATGTAGGGCTAGGAATCCACAAAAAA
Organism: Picea sitchensis; assembly: GCA_010110895.2. Lineage (NCBI taxonomy): Eukaryota > Viridiplantae > Streptophyta > Pinopsida > Pinales > Pinaceae > Picea > Picea sitchensis. Next base: position 1,494 of record SNQJ01S0235094.1, on the reverse strand, counting down.
ATGATGTCTCTCAATGTCCCCTAATGGCTCAGATATCCCACAATCCACTGTTATTCTCCTACATCTATCTTGATTTCCACCATCTCTCTCCTCTTGACCTACCCAACTAAAATAATGTACCCCTTCATTTATCTCAGTCCATCAGGCATCCCATTCATTTATCGGGGTATCTTTGGTACAATCAACTAGGTATCTCACTATAGGGTACTTAAGGGAACTCATTGGCAGGAAAACAACAACAATCACTTGTTGTTTTAGTGAAACCCACACAAGAGTTCACTCGTCATGCCTGACAGTTTGGTTCTTCATCTCCAAAATGATCCAAAAACACTCCAAAATGATTCATAATTCACCCATCCTTCTTTCTCTAGCTCCAGTGCTCTTTTTCCCTATACTTTGCTTATTGTTCATGCAAAAACATGCTTGTGAAAAACTGCTTGTTCTCCCCATGCAAATTTCCTCTCTTTTCCCCTAGTAAATTGACTGCTCACTCTTCCCAATGTTGATTGTACACCATCCCCATTCTCCCAATAACTATGGGATGTGATTTTCACACCCACCCTCTTACAGGAGTTTAATGATTGGGCTCTCATACACTCAAACAAAAAATAGAAGATTGTACCCAATGATAATAAAATTCAAGAAAGTGGGTTGAATTAATACCCATAAATAAATTCCCCCTTGAGCTCCTCCTAGACACTCATTATCTTATGGAAAACGCGCCACCCGTATCTGTCCATATCCCCCAACAACTAGCATCCCATTTTATTTGTTAAATTTAGAAAATAAATTTTGCATAGACATTGCTTGGCCATAGCCATATTTCACATCTACATTATGCATTAATTAAATTGGGGATTATAGTGTGGATGTTACACGTAGGGAAAATATCCTATGTAGACTGGAAAGAGTGTCAACCTAGAAATAAAAATAGAAAACTGAAATATTATCTCTGTAAAAAAAAAAAAGTGTATCCATGTTTTATACCTATAGATTTGACTGAGATGGTTATATCTTGAGAAATTGGAAACCTTTTCGAGTGAAATGAAAAGTGTTTCTAACTGAAATGAGCACTCTAGATGCAGTGGAATGGTCATATTGGCCCAAAAATGTACAAAAATAGTAGAAACCATAGATGCAACAACACGACTTCAAGATCTTGATCTACAATGGGAGCGGGTATTCCAACATGATTTAATAACATGTTCAACAACACGGGTTATTCCAATAGAGAATGAACACCTTCAATAACCACTCACACAAACAAATCAAATATAAACACACTGATGTTTATACGTGGTAAAAATCCAATGTGGGGAAACATCCACGGCCCCAACCAACGTGATTGTTAGGCCTCAAAATAGTCCCTATTCTCACTCCATTATTCACCAATACCTTCACATTACTTCCATATTACCTTCATGTCACCTTCATTCCACCTCCACATCATTACATTTATCTCATCATTGGGTTATAACTATGTTTTTCCAAAGT
>SNQJ01S0235093.1:1317-13924 GCA_010110895.2 Picea sitchensis | reverse complement strand
TATATATATAACTGTATTCATCCCCTATAGAACCTACAATAGTTCTACTATTTATTCCAAGTGAGAACATATATATGTATATCATAAAATAACATAAACCATCACATTCGTAACAATTAATAATCGAACAAAATATTGACAAGGAATAGAAGTAAAGGTACATATTTGAAAATGATACTGGGACACACATGGAACAACCATGTTCCACCCGACTGTTGAATAAAACAACCAAGTTTACTTGCTTTGTCAACCCCCTATCCTGACCATGAGTCCATAAGGGAAAAATGAAATGATCCCCCTTACCTATAGTCACCTTCCACAGATCATAATTTCCCTTACCTCACACTAACAGTGTTCATAACAACAAGTAGCTTCATTTCTCCAACATACTAAGAAGCATCATGGCTCCTCCATATGTTGTATTTATATGCATCTTGTGCCTAGGTATTTACTTCCCTCCTTGGGAAATTCACAACTTTACAAATCCCTGATTTTTCGGGACTCCTACGGGTTAAATCCCTCATTTTCCTCTTGTAAAAATCAGCCCTAAGGCAACTCAAATCTGTTCCCCACTCATGGAGTCATGGTCAGCTATTTTTAACCTCGTTGTTCCATTTTTCTTCCAACATTTAATTTATAAAAATGTTTGTCTTTTACAGGTGTCACAATCAAAGAAGTTAGTTGGGCAACTCAAATCTTTTCCCAACAGTTATATATAATTAAATACACTAATCAACTTCCAAATTCAAATTTGCCATAAATGGAAAATAATTTCCAAATCCAATTTTTCTAAAAACAAAAATCTATTCCCAAGTACACTTAGACTTTAATATTCGATTATTTTTGGGGATATTACATTGTCCAAGTGTTTAGAATGTCAACAAGTAAAGGAGGAACATCAACATCCAACTAGTTTATTGCATCCTTTTCCTATACCATAATGGAAATGGCAAGTGATATAAATGGATTTTAATATAGGCTTTACAAACACTCAAAAACAACATGATTCAATTATGGTAGTTGTGGATAAGCTAAGTAAATATGCACATTTTATACTGGTAAATTCTACTTACAAGGTTGTTCATATTGCATAAATATTTATGAAAGAAATTTTTAGGTTACATAGAATACCAAAGAAGGTAATTTCTTATAGGGATGTTAAGCTTACTTCAATTGTTTAGAAGGCATTGTTTGCAGGTCTTGAAACCCAGTTGAACTTCAGTACCAATTACCATGCTCAAACCGGTGGAAAAACTGAACGTACTAACCAAATTATTGAAGACTTGATATGAATGTACGTGATGGATAAGATGGAAAAATGGGAAGACTTCTTACATTTAGTAGAATTCGCCTACAATAATGGTCATCGGTCCTCAGCCAAAACAAGTCCATTTTAAATCCTTTATGATGGAAAATGTACAACTCCTATTAGTTGGTAAAATCTAGTTGACAAAATCATGGTTGGACAAGATATGTTACAGGAAATGGAATTGATTGTTAAAAGGGATCAACACAATTTAAACGTTTCTCAAGATTGACAAAAAAATTATGGATATCAACAGAGACTACATAAGGACGTTAATGTCAGGGATCATGTCTATCTGAGGGTTAAAGAGAAAAAGAGTTCGTTGAAACTCAAATATGTACAAAATTGGTTCTTAGGTTTTTTGGACCCTTTGAAGTATTATATTGAATTGGTTTAGTGGCACATCAACTAGCATTATCAAAAAATTCAAAAGTTGATAATGTTTTTCATATATCATTATTGAAGAAGTATGTTCATGACCCTACTCATGTAATTGATTGGAACTTGTTATAGGTGGAGCCAGAAGGCTAATTCCAGGTGGAACCTTTGTGCATTATGTACAAGAAAGAAACGGTGTTGCGGAATCGAGTCATCGTCTAGGTAAAAGTGAAATGGAAGCACTTTAGTCCTGAAGAAGCTACTTGGGAGTTGGAGGGTGTCATGAGAATGACATATCTATATTTGTTCCAAGGATGACCAAAAAGAATAAGAATTAACATTGAGTATGGTGTTAAATTAAAGGGGGAGAGTGTGTAATATCCCCAAATAAATTATTTAGTAAGTTAAATAATTTCCTTAAGTGGAAAATTCAAATTTAGGATTAGTAGAAAAAAATGATTGTTGTTAGTGTAAATTCTGAGAAAAATATTGAACTTTCCAAGTTTCCTTAAATGTGGATAGATGTAAGAGATAAGAATTTTTATTTAATTAATAAATTGGAAAGAATGAACAACCAAGTTCAAAATAGATGATCATGAATCAATGAGTGAGTAACAATTTGAAGCTAACCCTGGGCATAAAAGGACATTTGTCAGAAGTCAATTTTGGTGATTTAAATACCTTGAAAATCATGTATTTCTAAAGTTGTGAAATTTCGAGGGAGGGTAAAGCGCTTGGAAAGACTAAGACCTGGGAAAATGATTATACATACACATTTGTGAGGAGGCAGGATGTTGCTTCTAACATGTGGAAAAGAAAAGGATTCACTGGAAAAATTTATGTTGATGAATAACAAAAGAATCAAATAAGTTGTTGTGTGATCATTAAGGTGTTAGGAAACTACAGAAGACACAAAATACTTGTTGGACCATGAAGCTCTTTTCTTCCTTATGAATTCATTATCAATATTGGGGGTGACTCGATCAAGCAATTTGGCTGATCCAATCTACTGTTGGGTGAAACTTTGTTGTTCCTTCTATTTTATCAGGTTCTATTTTATATTTAATAACCATGATATTATTATTTCCTTCTATATTTATTTTATGCATCTATTGTTGATTATTATGAATGATACATTAAATTTAGAATGGAAAAATCAGATAATAATAGAAGTAATATCATGTTAATTCTTGGAAGTTATACTAATAAATAACATTATATCCATGAAATACAATTATTGCTTCTTGAATTTGAGTTGAAAAATACATGTGTAAGTATGGTAATAGTCATTCCAGATTACAAAGTATTGAATTCTAAAAAAATAACTAATTGTGGAAACACTTTAAGGACAAAAAAAAGTTGTATCCTTGTCTTCCTCCAACAGGGTATAGGAAAAGAACTCAAATAAATTTCCCTCCCTCATACAAACATTAGATATGTATGATTTGTTAGCACATGAAATGTTGAGGAGTCAAAATATTCTAACCTTAGTCCATGAAAGAGCTTTGGTGTCATGATAGTGTTCATCATCATGAAAGAAATAAGGGTCAAATTTGGTATCCCAAACCCTGACCATTTTAAAGATTGTTATACCAAATCAACACATTATAGTTTCCTCTTGAAAACAAAAACATTATCCACTTCCAACTGTGTACTGCGAGGTATCGATTACAAATATTCACTACAAACTGTGCATTGCAAACTGGTGTTGCAAACCTTATGTTTTACACAAAGTTGCTTCAATTATACCTGTCTATAGCCTCATCCAAGTTGGATTTTTTTTGTTCTTATCTAACCTCCTACTTGCATATTGTTCATCCTCCAATAGTTGTTGTGCATGCAATTACAAATTAAGTGATGATTTTGGGTCTTGATTTAAATTTAACATCTTCATCATATTTATCCAAGGTTAATTCATGTTTCAAGAGGTTTGTATAAGTATTTGGAAGTTTTTTCCCAACTTCTTATGCATTTTTTTAAAGGTTGGGATCATTTTGGAGGAAAACATGAACCTATAGGAAATTGTGTAGCGTGTGTTGTCAAAGGCACTCTGAACGGGTAATTTGCGACACTTTGTAGCAATTAGCACACAATAGAGTCATTTTGTAATCATAAATTTTAAATGTTGATTTGCTTTCTTTTGAAATGTTTTTTGGAGATGAATCATAATAACATGTACCTTCTTACCAAAAATCATCTTGACCCAGTATGTCATTTGGGAGAAAATTTGAAATCATCAACTAAAGGAAAGTTCACAACACATGGTGTCAAAGGCACTGCAAACTCTAATATGAGTTGTAGGAGAGTTTCCACCTGTCTGAAAAGGTTCTAATGGTTTCCTAGGAGGTATTTGGACATGAGGGACATGTGTTCTATCACCATATCAAGCAACATGACCTATTTCAAAATACATTTATCAGAATAGACAAGATCCAAAAAAATACGAGCTAGGTGGATTTTATGTTTCACCTTGTTTTAACAGCTCCTAGAGAAACGAAAATCCAATGCAACCACTTGGGATTCGACCTCTTTAGAGTAGGAATGATTGATAATATATATATATATATATTGTTCGTTATTTTGAGGAAAGGGTTGGATTCATGATTTAAGAGAGGATATAGTTGGAGGAGCAATTTAGTTGTTGATTTGTAGGCCTAAGGGTCTGTTTGTAATCAACATTTATGCCATTAAAAATTTATGAGAATTGTTTATCAGATTATATTTTTTTTTTTCCATTTCTATTGTCACTTTGTTGCTTGAATATATTTAAGGTTTTGAGTATCATATATTCCATTGATTGATGGATTCATGAATAGAAGAGGATCTATTGTAGCTTTCACGTTAAATCATTATTTATTGTTTAAGCAATATTTAATCTGTTTGCAAAAAGGATCTCTGTAAAATGGGTGTTCTTCCTTTTTTCATATTCCTTATGCTTTTACTCATCATTATATATCCATTTTGTGTGGTATACGGTTTGATTTCCTTCGATATGTAGGATTTTATGACTCCACGCCCAATGGAATGGCTCTACAGACAATTTTTTTCCCTCTCCCTTTCTTACTCAGTATTGTTGATCCACTCAAGTATAAAAAATTTGTAACCGTATATGTTTTGATGGGAACTAGGATTACACCTACAACAGTCTAGGTGTGACTTCTAGTGACAACATTTTTGGCATCGTTCTCAAGGATGAAGTTGAAGATCTTCCATGGGATATGAGACACATATTACTACCAGTTCTTGATGCTGAGAAAGGATTGGTGAGAGAAGAGACTGCAATTTTTCACCATGCTGACTCCACACATTTCAATAACTTCTTGGTGTTTCAAATCAAGTTACAGGACTCCACTAAGGAACGATCTCAAACAAAAAATGGAAGGAAGACATAATTTTTCTTCAAGAGATCATATTCCTTTTTATTAGTTATTTCTTTTCCTTTCCTTCATATATCAAGAGAATCATCCTTTGTTTTGTTTACTCTAATGCCGATAATCCTTCTACTGTATACCCCTCTTTGAAAGAAGATTTTTTGCATTATTTTGACATAGTTTATGTTGACCCTAGTCCTTCATATGAAACATATGAGAACCATTTTTGTATTCAAATCCTTCTTGAACATGATTAACCATGTAACCATGTGAATGATACAACTTATCCACCATATTCTCTGATCATAGTACCATCTTCTATGAACACTACTGGAATTTGCAATCAATCGATTAAACCTCACTTTCAGCCTACTAATGTTCATTCGAGAAAGGAGAAAAATGTTTAAAACCTTAAAAATGCCATCCACTCTTCATCCTTATCCTCCCAAGTTTTTTAGAGGATCTTTCAGCCTACTATAGCTCAGAAGCATTTGGGATCTTTTCAGAATGTCATTGACAATTTCGAAATCATGCATGAAGATGTGGTTATGAGGTTATTTTCCAAATATTTTGTTAGAGATGATGCTTTGTGGCTTAAAAATATAGAGGTTGGTTCCATTGGTTCATGGGATGCATTATTTGGTGCATTGTAAAGGAACCGGGGAGAGAACAAATCTCTTAACCAACAATTTGCTGAGTTTTATGTTTTGAAAAGAGGGGTGGATGAAGCTATTTCTATTTTCAATAGGATATTTTATAGTTTTTATTGCATCATGCCTTTAGATATCCGACCTCCTAAAGTTGTTGATAGACTGTGTTATGTAACATTTCTTCATACTTAAGAGGTTGAGGATAATCTTAAAGAATGTGGAAAATTTTCAGATCAAGTTAAGGATGAGGAGTGGAATGCAGACATAGATGACAATGAACATGAACAAGAAGGATTCCATGAGGAGGAGTTGACATAGAAGAATTTTGAGGAGCAAGATGTTGTCTCTATTTTTTTTATTTATGATCTTCAAGAAGCCTTTTGTTTACCTGTATATGATGAGTACAATAACTATGATGAGGTTTATTTCCAAAAAACATCATAAATATCCTTTCATCCAGAAAAGGATTATTTTCAATAGTCTTATGAAAGAATTAATCCCATTTATGCTAGTTATGACCTATATCATAGGGAAGATTGTGACTTAGCTCGACATAAGTCATTTCCCTTATGCTTTTCTTCATTTAATATTTTGAAATAAAAATGTGAAGTTGCTTATCGAGCAGATAGAGTTGAGCTACAAAATCACACGAGTTTTTTGGAACATAAGGATAACATCATAAGTCAACAACAACCTTTCCATGTTCTTAGTGATCCTATGGTTTTTTATATGGATAATTTTATTGGGGATGAAATGCATGATAAGGAAAATAATCATAATGTTTCCATTTTTTCTGAGAATGATCTTGCATTTGAAAACTTAGAACAAGAAAAATCATCATTCGAAGAAGAGGATAAAGTGAAAAAAGAATTTTGTATGCTACTATATACTTGTGAACATGAAGGAACTATAGACACATGTTTTCCTTTCCTTTTTATCAATCAAAAAGTGGTATTCACAGATATTCTTCAAGATCCTTTTGCATTTCTATTGGAAACATCAGAGAAAGAGATCGTTATGAGTTACCTAGAATCAGTCAGTGGAATTGGTTCTTCAAAGTGGATGAGTTTTCAAATTGGATTTAATTTTCAATTTGAACTTCCATTAATCATGGTTATGCAAAGAATTCAATTAGTATACAAGGTCCTTTCATGGATGCACTGGATTTTTTATTTCACTTGATCGAGAATCTCAAATATTAGGTTAGAAGTAGGGGAATAAGCTCATCATACGAGCATTTTTTGTTTCTTGGTTTTTAGTAGATCAATAATAAAACTCCGTATCCCAATGGATAAATAAATGGAACTACATTGTTCTTTGAATTTAGGGAGAACATCATCCCCTATGGAGCCAATATGAGCACATGAAATGTTCAGGAGTCAAAAAATTGTGACCTTAGTCCATGAAAGAGTTTCGGTTTCATGATAGTGTTCATCATCATCGAAGAAATAGGGGTCAACTTTGTTATCCTAAACCCTGGCCATTTTCAATACTGTTATACCAAAGCAACATATTACAGTTTCCTCTTGCAAACAACAACATTATCCATTGCCAACCCTGTGCGCAAACTGTCCATTACAAATCTGTGTTGCAAATTGGTGATGCAAACCCTATGTTTTACATAGAGTTTCTTCAATTCTCCCTATGTGTAGCCCCATCCAAGTTGGATTTATATTCTTATTTGCTCACCCCCTACTTACAACATGTTCATCTTCCAACTATTATTGTGCATACAATTAAAACTTAAGTGATGATTTTGGGTCTTGAGATAAATTCAACATCTTCATATGATTTCTCCAAGGTTACTTCATGTTTAAAGACGTTTGTAGCAGCCTCTCGAAGGTTTTTCCCAACTTATTATGCAATTTTTGAAAGGTTGGAATAATTTTGGAGGTAAAAAGGAATCTATAGGAAATTTCTCATCGCGTGCTATCAAACACGTTGTGAACTGATGATTTGGAACAATTTGTAGTAATTAACACACAACAGAGTCTTGTTTTAATCATAACTTTTAAATTTCAATATGTTTTCTTATGAAATTGTTTGTGGAGATGAATCATAATATCATGAAAGTTCTTACCAAAAATCATCCTAACCTAATTCGTCATTTTGGAGAAAAGTTTAAATCGTCACCTAGAGGAAAGTTCGCAAAATCTAACAATTTGATAAATCTTATATATAGGAGGGTTTCCACCTACATAAGGGCATTCAAATGGTTTCCTAGGAGGTATTTGGACATGGGGGACATTTTTTCTATCAAAATATCAAGTAGCCAAAAGACATTTATCACAATAGACAAGATCCAAAAAAATAGGAGCTAGGTGGATTTTATGTTTCACCTTGTTGTAAATGTTGGCCAAAAAAAAGGAAATCCAATGAGACCACTTGGGATTCGACCTATTTAGACTAGGAAGGATTTATACATTATATATAGTGGTGGATTTGTTGAGGAAAGGGTTGGATTCATGATCCAAGAGATGAGAGAATTGGAAGAGCAGTTTAGTTGCTCATTTGTAAGCCTGAGGGCATGTTTGTAATCAACATGTATGCCATTAAAGATTCATGAGAGCTTTTTATAATATTGTATTATTTGTTTTCCATTTATCTTGTCATTATCTTGATTGAATATATTGCAGGTTTTTAGGATGATAACTTCCATTGATTGATCGATTCATGAACAACAAAGGATCTCTTGTAGCTTTCCCATTAACTCATTGTTTATTGATTAAGAAATAATTAATATGTTTTCATAAAGGATCTCTCTACAATGGTTGTTCTTCCTTTTTTCGTATTCTCTATGCTTCTACTCATCATTATATAGCCATTTTCTCTAGTATATAGTTTGATTTCCTTTGATCTATAGGATGTAATGAGTCCATGCCCAATGGAAGGCCTTTGTAGACAACTTGTTTCCCTCTTCCTTTCTTACTCACTATTGTTGATCCACTCAAGTATAAACTTGTTTTAACCATTTATATTATGATGAGTACTAGGCTTANAAAAAAAAAAAAAATTTTACAACACATGATTAGTATGGTATAGCATAAACTACTAATCAAAGTTATAAATTGTTTAAACACATAAATTTATCAAACAATTAATTATACCTATTTGCGGGATTTGTCGAGATGGAGAAATGTCATCTTAGTCATTATCTTCAAGAAAAGAGGGATTGGTGTTGCACAAAGATATAGTGGGTTCTCTCAAGAAAGAGGTCGATAATTAGTTATGATATCTATGGGAAAACGAGGAAAATAAACAACACAGAAAATAAATTATATAAGTGATTTTAATAAACAAAAAAATAATGTAATTATTGTGCAATCGACATAAGGTTAAAGTTATGAATTTTATACAAAGTTCAATAAGTATGAGATGTCGATTTACAACAAAAGGTTACAAAATCGTTTTTATACAAACTTCCACGGATATTATCCATTGCAGGGAAGAAGTGTCGAAGGGTTAAGTACAATATTTGTTAATAACCTGGTGTGTGTGATGTGTAACCAGATTTCCTTGAGAAACCAAGAGCGAATACATATAAAATCTGATAATGATAACCCGATTTCTCACAGCAGTATAGAATACCATTTAATAACTAAATGTCAATTGCGCCTATCATTTGGAGATATAATATATGTTTTAGTAACATAGTAGTAACTAATAAAACTACCAGTGGAAGTGATAAACGATTGCTCGATGATTAAAAGTCGTTATTNCAGTATAGAATACCATTTAATAACTAAATGTCAATTGCGCCTATCATTTGGAGATATAATATATGTTTTAGTAACATAGTAGTAACTAATAAAACTACCAGTGGAAGTGATAAACGATTGCTCGATGATTAAAAGTCGTTATTAAAGTGCAAGATACTTTATTGCAAGTAGCTTCTTTGACGTAGCAATTGAACCAGAGGATGAACGACAAGGAAAAAGAACAACTTGAATGTATATTAATGTGTATGAAATATAAAGATGACTTACAAACCCGCGTCATAACTTCCATAGATCTTGTAATAGTTCACCATAAGTCTTTTGTATTGGTTTGGGAAGGATAGGGTTTGAAAGAAGTCCGGAAAGGATAACCTTAACAACAATCCCAACGATTTAGAAGAGAAACACAGTGAAACAATCGTAAAAGACTCTCGACCACCTAGATACGTGCTCAACTAATTTGAGCCAAGACCACATTAGAAAATCCACCGTTAACTTCACAAAACCTTGAGCCTTAGATTCAAACAGAGGACTCAAAAAATAAGATAAAATCCTTTAAACCATCGAAGAAAAAGTTGAGTACAGTCCATAGAATAATGGTGATGAAAAAAAGTATATCCCAGTATCCCTAATCATTCTAGCATCAATCGCAACATAATTCCACGCAGTATGAATTTCTTGTGATATATGAACTTTGGAATAAAATTTTAAGTGGGTTGTAAACATCAGAATCTCCCTTACCTGGTAAGTGCGTAGTAGCATTGAAATCCCCAACCAAAATTTTCTCAACTGCAGTTATAGTCTCTTTGTAAGCTTCCATTGGCATAACCACTAAACCACCTCCAGTTTCGAAGGACTCACAAAGTGAGTGTGAAGGATAAATTGTTCCAATAAAGTTGAGTTAAGTGTAAGCATTGATTCATATGAGTTCACCCTCGAAGGAGGTAAACTCATTGATGTAAAATACTACCATAATAAACAGGAAGGCCTCGTTCCTTGCATTCAGAGTAATATCTCGTTGGATATGAGAGTGGAAATAATCAAGCCCATGTGAAGTGGGTTACGTGGTAACTCTTGTATGGTGAAAGGGTATGAACAGTCTGAGAACATTTAATTGTAAACCATGCGAACTAGCAGAGCTGGAAAGACCACTCCGTCGTGAGGCCAACACATTGTCACCATTTCCTAGTTTATTTAATACTTGTATGTGGAGGTATTAAACTTTGTCTGGGTTAATTCACCTGAAAAGGGGTTACGAGGATGATAAATAAATTCCTTGCATTATTCGTGCGGTAATTTATGGCAAAACCATATTTCATCCATGACTCGGCGTTAAGAGCCTAGGACTTTTGTAATATGAAATACTAGCGAAATCGTGACCACACATAAATCATGTGTAGAGTGTGTTGTTCTGTAATATATAGTATTACAGGTTGTTAAAATAGTTTCATTTTAAAATTTGCTAACAATGATATACTAATTTAAATATATACTACTTTAAAGTGGTTTTCATATCTAAAATTTGTATGTTGTAATTAATAAAAAGAAAGATATATATGTTAAAAAAAAATATAAGAATAATATAATAACAATTCATAACCTATATATATATATAGTTGAAGAGTGACTAGGGTCGAGTGAATATTACAAGAACCAATAACAAAGTTGGTATTTGATTTGATGTAAGAAATAGTTTTGTTTATTAGCTAATTTTGTTTATTGGTGAAATTATTTGAGGTGTTATATAAAAAACAATTATGTCGTAAAATTAAGCAATTAATATCCTATAGTAGGTGTATTACACACGTGATGGTGACAATAAAAATAATAGAAGATATGACACAGTAAATTTATGTAATGGGGATGTAGGAGCACCATCATCAAAGCGCAAGTGGACAAGTGGAGGACAAGTCAGTGCCCTAGTGCGCATTTTTTAAGTGATTTTTATTTTTAAAGATGGCATGTCATGAAATATCTTGAAAATATTGTAATTAAAGAAGATCTTAAATGTTAAGAGGATGAACCATCCAGTGAGATCGATGGAGATTGTATTTTCTTTATTTTTGTTAATAATAATACAGATATGAAGCATTCGCTCTTATCTTTCTGTATCGATTATTTATTGTAATAAGTTTTAGTAGTTGAAATATTTTATTTTGATAGGATAACACTAAGGTAGTGAGAGGGAAAAGGATCTATGAGCTCTTTTTGTATAAATATGTTTATTGTATGCCCAAAGGAGGCTGCTGAAGATTATTGTCGCTGAAGAATGTTGAATCTTATCAACTTGTGTGAGCCCATGTACATAACATTTGAATGAATATAACAGAGAAGCGTTGATCCAAAATGTTTGGTGTTGTTGTTATTATGTCTATCTGAATGAATGGTAGGATTTTTGTTTAATTTCAATTCTCTTTTACTACATTTTCTTATGTTATGAATGCATTACATGGTTGAATGTATGAATATGTGAGAATTAGATAAGTTTCAATTCTTTCTATTCTATGATCTTGTGTAAGGAGTGCATAGTGTCCAAAAGGACTGCATTGATAGAGTCTAGTTTGACCAGCAAGTCAATAACGTGCAGTTTTATATGCAAGGTGTGCATAGTGTCTGAAAGGATTGCATTGACAGAGTCTAATTTGGCTCACAAGATCGAAAGAGATAGCAGGTGGAAATTATTCAGTAGGGAGGAGGCCACTCCAAATTTCACAATCAACAAGCAAGATCCATTTGGAGGAATCAAGATCTTTCTAGACCGTGAGATATGGGAAAGCTGCATGAAGGATAGTCTTAAACTCCTTAAACACTTCATGTATTCTGAGGTTTGAAGTGTTTAAGGAGTGGGATCACCAAAGTCCCGAAGTGGTGAAGTGAAATCTTAATCGTCGATATCAAGTACGATATGTGGAAATAGATCAAAGAGTCTGGGAGGTAAACCTCTAGGAAATTTGCATGGAGAAAAGAGTGATTTATGTTGAAGTTGCGAAGGCCGAAGAAGTATGGACCATTGGATTCATAAGCACACTTGGTGGAGATCTGTGTACTTCATAAGAGGAGTGCTTTGGAGGAAAGCGAGAGTGGTGAAGCCAAATGATCAGGGGATCAAATTTTGCTCAGTTTTCAAAGTGCTCAGAATGCGACGAAAACAGTGTCATTGCGTCCGTCTCGTCTTCCTAATTCCGG
>SNQJ01S0235092.1:0-14055 GCA_010110895.2 Picea sitchensis | reverse complement strand
AGAAACGATGTTGCATGCCTTGAATTAGCATAGTCGTTTGTGTATGCGTTGGATTAGTATCAAAGATTGGTTTGATATAGTTCTGTTGGTTTTGAATTAAAAAACGATTCTGTTAGTTTTGTTTTGATTCAACAATGATTTTGTTAAGTTCTAAATTGACATAAACTATTGCGTTTGTGTTAAGTGAGTACGAAAGATTTGTTTGATCGATTATAGTCTGTTTCGATTGAAATTGATTCAAAAAAATGATTTCGTTGGTTTTGAATTGTCAAAAAGAATATGTCTATTTCGAATTGGTAATAAAAAGGTTGGATGACAGATCGCATATATCCCTGTTACCATTCGGTTAATTGGACACGATTTCGTTTGTTTCAAATTAGCATAAAAGATTTGGTTACTTCTAGTGTGAATGATTTGCTTTGCTTTAAATTAGTAATTAAGGATTTGTTTAATAGGTCGAATGTATTTCTGTTATCATTTGGATTGATTTAAAATGATTATGTTTGTAAATATGACCAGCTACAAAATCGTGAGATTCTGTAGCTAGTCATAAAAATTAGATTTTTGTTAATTTTACAAATAAAACATTATTTGAACTTGTTTATTATTGTCCACCTACAGGTACATACGAATTTCAATGGAAAATTGGACATGCTGTGGCAGTTTAGAACATGCTTTTTGTGATATGGTTTTGTTTTAAGTTGTTAGTCATAGGCAGAAATAGAGACTTGGGAGATTGTTCCTAGATTTTTTTGTAAACAGTTTCTGATAATTCCCACAGGGATGTTTTGCCCTGTGGTCTTTATATACTCATTAATTTTTGTAATGAACCGATCACTGTTGGGAGAACAAAGACTATGGACTTATGATGATACAGACTCGAATGGAAGTGGATCTTTTGTAACAACTTTAGCTTTTAATTTATCATACTTTCGTTCAAGTTTTGTGCATTTTAATTTGTGATCAAGTTGTTGACTACATTAGATATCAAGACTTGTTATAGGTTGATGCGTTATGATTTAAATTCTGTCCATATCTGATGTATCTCGTTTTACGCACAGCAATTACTCTGTTTAATTTTAATGAATAGAAGGTTTATCTTCTTGGTTAAATGAACAATCATGTACAAATCCTCGCACTGGGATTTATCTAATGTGATGATTTGTAAACTTTAAGATTGTTGTAGTTTTATGTCTTGTTTGTTCTGTCATTTGTATCCAAAGAGCAGTGCTGCTTCTTGTTTACGAGAAGTTTGTGGAAAATCGAGTGCGGGTTTCCCCCATCGAACAACTAAATCGAATGCAGTGTACAGGACAAATAGGAAGCGCTAATTTCAGGTCAGCTTGTTATTTTATTTCAATAATTTAATCAATATTAGGATTCACTTTAGTTTAGATAGATATATAATACAAATTGTAGTTCTTATTACTTAGTTAGTTAGTTATTATTTCATTTCTCAGCACAGATTGCTATTCTTATTGATTAGCTTAGATAGATTTTATTTTATTTCTTTCTCATAAAAATCATAAAAACCAAAAATAACAGTTCTGCTGTCATTGGACAACTCACAAATGATTTTTGTAGGTTTTCAATTTAAAATCTGTAATCTGAAGATACTGTACATATATAATTAAGATTTAATTCTGTTGATAGATAAACTTTTAATCGGTAAGAATTATTGTTTTGTAATATTAGTTAATGAACTGTATATATATATTTTAGATTTGTATATAGTTTGTTGTAGTCGTTTTTTTTTTACTTAGATTAGTTTCTTTAGCTTAGTTTTTCTTTTGTTTTCCTAGGACTTAGATCGGCCAATGGAGCCGCTAAACCCGTCGAGGTGAATCATTCCAAACGGCTTGGGTTAAATAGACAACCCCGGACCAGATTCACTTCTCCAATTGACGAGCGATCAATTTCGCCCGTCAACAAGGAGCATCGCTATCACATTAAAAGGAAGCGGAGGTGGAAGTGAATTCGACACCTCAACGCATCGAAGGAGCCAAAACTGACCTTAAACATGTTGGTAGCGGTGTGGAGATCTTTTTGATTTTTTTCGTTAATTTAATTTAGTTGTATATGAAGTCGGGACACCGTTTGAAAGGACAGAACAATTGTAAATCCTTTACACGACTGTAATATATTACAGGTGTAGGATAATTGCCTGATTAGTCATTAGGTTACATGTAATCAAGCTAGGTAGGTAACTACCAAAGTAGAATGTGATAAGATTTAGATAGGAGGAAGAAGAGCGAGGAGGCTCTCGGTTCTTAGACAAGTTTTTCATTGTGTTTTCTATGTCTGTAGGAGATGGCGACTGTAATGATGTTTTTTTCTTTGAAATAAATAGAACCGAGAAAATTGATTCAATTGCACAGTGTTGATATTGTTTGACTGTTATTATGTATTTTGTGAATGTATGAGGTTCATGGAGAATGAATAATTGAATAAGTCTCTAAGTATTTCTCTTTTGTAAGTTATGCAAGGAGTGCATACTGAGCGCAAGGAGTGCGTGTGAGGGAGTATTTTCGACTCGAAGTTCAGAAGAGATAGCGGGGGACTTTCGTATGTAGAGTGTGCATATTGAGCGCAAGGAGTGTGCGTAGAGGAAAACTTGTTGTAAGTTTGAAGGCTCGAGAAGTTGAGCGTAGAGTATGCTAGGAGGGCATCAGAAAGCCTTTTGAAAAAATGCAGAGTGCAAGTGTGCGTGAGGACGAGGTTTAAATTTCATTTGCTAGAAGCTCATGAGGAGTAGTGGTTCTAAGATTCGAAAGGAAATAGTTAGAAAATTTCTAAGTTTTGAAGAGTTGAAGCGTTCAAAGGTGGAGCGCAGAAATTGAAAGTTAGAAGGAAGAACATGTATGGAGGATTGAGTAGGAGAAATCCTTCAGAGTGAAGTTCGTGAAATCCAAAATCGTGAAACGATCATGGCTATTCGTTGAGGCCGAACACGTGGCGACATATCAACGTTTCCCTAATTCATAAATTGGGGAGTTGGAGGTAGGCGTCGTGAAAACTCGCAAAAAGCGAAATCGCAATTTAATCATAGTCGTTGAAACTGTGGAAGGTTGTGAACCGTTGATTCAATGTAAGCGAAGTTCAAAGAATTCGCAATTTCGAGTATCGGAGGAAGGGAGACGAGCAACCTTTCAATAGCCGAAAAGCGAAGTCTCGATTTGCGAAGAATTGATTTGGACCGTTGAGTCACAAGAAGTCTCAGACCGTTGATCTGAGGTGATAGATTTCAGGAATTCGGGAGTTCGAAAGACAGAGAGTCGGTTTGACTTATATACCCGACACGCGAAATCACGACGCGCCTTTTCGGATAGGCGTGTGGTCACAGCGGGTGGTCACGTGGAGGAAACTTTACGCCCGGTGTTAGTTCGCGTGGGTGAGGTTTTGCTAAAGGACCTATGAATTTGTATTGTAAAGGTTCAAGCAGGGAATCGCAGAGCTAGTCCAGCTCGGGAAGTCGAAATATCCTAGATAGGGAGGTCGCGCAGCCCTTGGAGAGTCGGTTTTCTTCTGTCTAGTTTCAAGTTAATCTACCATAAGGATTGCTACAAACGGAAAAACTATTGCAAAGAGAACGCTTCTACATTATTTTCCAAGAGCTACTTCCTCGATTTTTTGTTTTAATGTCTTGTCCTCCCTTTTCTTCTCCTCTATATTCAATTTCTTTAGAGACTTTAGTTGGTTGGATTGGATCCCCGAGCCTCTTGAGATGCTATGGATTTGCGAAGTGCCTGCCGATTTGGCTAAGTCCTTTACAAGTTCTCTTTGAAGCTGTTGTAGATAGGGAACTTGTAGATCTGCAAGAACTTGCTCTCCATGCTTGGCAATTAAAGCTGGGATATCTTGCTCTCCATGCTATGCTGCCACGGCCATGGCAGACTGACTCGATCAGCTGCCAATCTATCCGAACTTCTAGACTCGATACGTTACCAGTATGCGATCAAACCGTAGGCACCTGGACGTCACTCCTCCATTGATGCTCTGGCTCAGCAAAAGAGAGATCATTCCATTCAAACACTTATAAATACGGTAAACCAATATATTTATCATGGGAATGTGAGACACTTACAAATGGGAAACATTCATAGTCTCAGCACCCTAAGAAGCAAAGAGGTCCTATGAAAATAGCTCCAAAATTTCTCATTGTTGGCTACTTGTCTTTATATTTCTCTGAGTGTTGGGACTTCTCTATCCATGTGCCTAAATTGCTAACAGGAGAATATATTTTCTATATTTATGTCCACAAATTTTGGGTTTTTGTCCACAAAATTAAATCAATGTAATTAAATTCGAAGCTCCTGTCAAGAAAATTCTGTAATTGTGTAAAGCCACAGAGTCCAATTGATATCTTAGTGCATTTCGTTTGAAATGAGAAATAAAAAAATGGCAAAGATTTGGTTCAGATCAAAACAATAACGTTTGGAAATTTGATAATCAAAATGTCTTACATTGGTGCAATTTTGACGCTTTCTAAGCGGGAGCAGACTCCAGCCCGTGTGAACCATGTGGATTCTCTCAAATTAGACCTAAATTCTCTTATATTATCCTGCTGAGCTCTCCAATTTCCGAGAAATTAAAAGCTTCCAGTGACAAGATAAAATATGTGAGCTACATAAGTTCTCACATAAAATTTCTACATATAATGCCCACGCCCACGCCCACGGTTAAAAGAGGATGACACATAACGAGGAAACAAAAGACCAAGGTAAGAATGCGCTTTTTTAAATTATTTGCCAAACGAAAACAAATGAACTTAGAAATGCTACAGATTCGTGGACCATCGTCGTGAGAGTTTGTACGGCCAGACTACAAGAGGAAGTGGACGTAATTCGTCGATTTAAAAGAAATAATAAAAAAATTCATGAGTTGTTCCAGTACGTTATTTTCCATTGTAATCAACAGCGATAAACCAACACCTATAACCGGCAAATAGCGGATGAAGGCAATGATTAGGGTTTAGATAAGGCCACACCTATAACCGGCAAATAGCGGATGAAGGCAATGATTAGGGTTTAGATAAGGCCAAGTCATCAACGAAGTACCTGGCGGCTCCGTAGCTTTTGCTTCGAAGATTACTAACGCTTGATATCTATGAAGGCCTGCAACGCACCACCTCATTCGCCTTATTCTACTTCTGCGGGCAAGTCTGCGATATGACCGTCGGCTACAAATCTGTGCAATGCTTGTATATTTAAAGATTTTTGGTCTATGGCAGCAAAGGCTTCAGTTCCGGAACCTTCTGCCAAAGCAGACCTGGATGTTTCAGCATCTGTGGAAACTTCTGAACCGGAAGGCAATTCAGTGCAGTCTCCACCCCTTACTAGAGGGCGAAAGACCAATAAAGCGCGAAGAGAAAAGGAGGCTGCCTCCAACATTTCTTTAGGATCTCAGAAAAAGCTGGACCCCTACATTAAGGGGAATTTTCCATCCCCTTTGAGTAATGCTTTGCTTTTGCCTTCTATTATGCTCACAATTTGTGAGAATTTATTCATGTATGCAATTTTTGTCATTTTCTCGAATTAGTTCAAGAAGCAAATGGGATGGGTTTCCCAAGACGTTCATAAGAAGGTTGGCAGCACTGTTAGAGGTCACCAACCTTCTCTAGATATGTAACTTTCTGATTCAGGTTTGCCTGAAAGCCGATTAATACAACATAACCGTTCTCGTTAAAAAAAAAAGATTTTTGGTCTAGCGGAGCTGTCACTGTTGTATATTAATCACAGTAACGTGGAGCACACAGCACAGAAACATGATTATGAAACATGATTATGAGAGCGCCGACAATAAATACAGACAGCGTAAATTCTGTGAATAATAATAAAATTCCGTGGAAAACGATAGTAGTAGTAGTACAAATGAACATAATAAATGTGTAATAAACATAAAATTCTGTACTCCTCACTATGCATTTACAATATATAACAAGGGACTGGACTAATTCTGAAGCATTTTTCTTTACTCCTCACTATGCATTTACAATATATAACAAGGGACTGTTGATGAGGCTTCACAGAGATGAGGCTGTTGATGTCCACGCCCACGTGGTTGCCGTCGGGGTTATCGAATGCTGTACTCTGGATCACATCGAACTCCACTGCAAATAAGTGATTGTATGCGCGCCCGTTGCTAATGGTGTTAAGCAAGCCCAGAAATTCACCCGACCCAGCGCCATTCCGTTCCCACCAGGGCGTGACGATGAAGGCCATTCCGTTCCCACCAGCGTTGGAGGGGCTCGGGACCATGCTGAAAACGAAGGTAGTGTTGAAGGAGAAAAGTGTCTCGTTGCTTTTCATCTGCACAGGAAATGAAAACAGCGCGCGGCCCATCACGGATTGCGAGTGATTTGTGAGGGCTAGAACGGATTGGGAGTGGATGACTGAATCCGTGGAACACGAAAGTGGTATGTCGATGCTCCTGTGCAGGAAAAAGTGGTATGATGAGCGAGCTGAAGGCTATCAGAACGAAGTTGCGCCATGGAAACATTTGGACGGAATCTTTAGCCTGAGCGAAAACATTTGGACAGAATCTTTAGCCTGAGCGATCTATGGATGGATAATTTGGGATGGACGAGTTATATAGGCGCGATTGGATTTTCAACGATCACTTTTATTCAAACGACCTCGTGACTTTCATTATTGATGACATGATATTGTCCTTAGCATCATAACAATATCATTTGAATTTGGTGGATGAAGAATTGTATAACATGATGACATGATAGCGTTCTTTATTCAAGACACCTCACAACCTCATAATAATATCATTAAAATTTGGAGGATGAAGAATTGTAAAACATTGGAATATTCATTAAAATAAAAAAAAAAATTGTAATTTTAATTTTACATAATTTTAATTTTAATTATAATTTTAGTAATTGTAAATT
Organism: Picea sitchensis; assembly: GCA_010110895.2. NCBI lineage: Eukaryota > Viridiplantae > Streptophyta > Pinopsida > Pinales > Pinaceae > Picea > Picea sitchensis. The sequence continues at coordinate 7,157 of SNQJ01S0235092.1, read as the reverse complement.
GTAATTTTAAATATTTAAACAAAAATTAAAATCAATTTAAAATTACTATTTATAATTACTAAAATTATAATTTTACATAAATGATTTAAATTAATTTAAAATTATAATTTACAATTATTGAAATTATAATTTTACATAATCCATTTAAATTAATTTAAAATTATAATTTAAATGTTGTTTATCCTATATTTTCAACTTTCACATAAATTCAAAACAAATATTCCACATAAATTCAAAACAAATAAACGATCATGGGTATCTATATACAACTTGTAATGCCATACATACTGTGAGGTACATATTATTATTGTGAGATATTGTAACACACCCACTATGGCATAATGAATTTTTCGTCTTTTTCTTCGAGGGATAAAATCTTCGAGACTTCTATGGGGCCTAGCACAGACCATCCATTCCCTTATCCTTCTCTGAGCGACCACAACCTGGCCTTAGCGCATGCGCCTTTCACAGCTCGCGAGTTGGGAGTCAAGGCTCTCGACTCCTCTTTCTCCAAATGTTGATTCCCGATATGCGATATGGGTATGGCTCCTTCCTCACTAGCACCTGCTACATGTAACCGTAGGCTAGGCCAAACACTAGCGCCACTCACAACTTCGCTAGTTGAGGTGTTGAGCCCTCGTGCTCCTCCTTTGCGAAATCCCGAGACGTGAGAGGTCAACGTTACGTGGGCTCTGCCAAAGCGACGCACACACACCACTTGTCTCCTTCGCTGTACTCTGCTCATGAGCTGTGTCGTTGCCGCCCGTCGCACGTGACCTCGGCTCTCGGCGTTTCGTGGCCTTAACGATCAGGGTGCAACTTCTTCATCCTGCGAAACCCCGAGCCACGATAAGTCAACAATGGGTCACCCGCTTCCTAAGCTAAATACTAGCGCTACTCGCATCTCGCAACTTCGCGAGTTGGAGTGTTGAGCCCTCGTGCTCCTCCTTCGCGAATTACTGAGATACGATAAGTCAACAATGGGTTGACTCTTTCCCAGGCGACATGTGTCCATCACATGTCACCCGCTCCCACCTTTCTCTGGGTGCTTTTTGTAGCGCCACCTGTCAACCACACGGTCCCCACCTAACAGAGGTGCCACGTGTTCGCATGAGCCCTCAGTGCTCGGCACTTCGCGACTTCTACAGTCGAAAATAAACTCTCTCAAGTTCCAAACCCCCGATAGGCGATAACCATGAAAGTTTTGATCCCACGGTTCTCCCGTGGCCTGGATCCAACGGTCACGATCACATCGCGATCTGGCGAATCGTGAGTTCATGCAGTCCTACCCTTGACCACTCCTAGTCGTGAGTCAGCGAAATGCTACTCTCCTGCCTATATAAGGCTAAGATCAATGGTCAATAGGGCTCCGTCAGATCCTCGGATCTACGATCCCGATTCCTTCGCTACTTGCGAAGGCTGAAAGGGGTGAAGGCATTAACACCTACATTCCTTCCTCTAATCTAACGGTCATGACAGACCTGAGATCCCCCGAAAGGATCTCGTCCATTCATCTAACAAACGAAAGGGTACTCTCCTTCGGTATTTGAAACTCACTATCCTTCCTGAGCTTCGTCAGTTATGAAAAACTTGAGAGATTTGTGCTATGTCTCCTGGAATTGGCTCTTAGAGTATTCATCAAGGGGTTCTAGGGTTCTATTTAATCGCAGAGGGCCTGTGCATATCAACACTACCTCTCATGAACTTAACAAACTCTGTCCTCCAAGGGACTCAGAATGACTAGATGAGTAAACCATCGTACATGCGGCTACACCTAAGGTCGACAAGCTCACAATTCATGGCTCTAGCTTAAGACGCTACAAAACTCCAGAATTTATGAGAACAAGTCATGTCTGATCCATGTAATTCCTTACTTTCCTAATTATACAACCAAGTAGAAATAGAAGGGATACAGTATATCCATTAAGCATTCATTCACATTCCTAAAAGCATGCACGGTATAACCAATTCATACACAGTCACAACTAAGTTACACAAGGTAGGAAATCACTCATCTATTACAGGTTGTCGCCAACCAACTGACTGTGGGTGTTCGTCCTTCCACCCGACCATAGGCTCAGAGGCATTCATTCTTAGCACTCTGGCCACCCCCGTGCCAAGCCATGATATCACCAGGGAATTCTCACAGTTCTCGAGGGTTCTCTCTCTGTTTCAGCTTCTGTCCAGGTCCTGTTTTCTACAACTTGAAGCTTTCTCACTTGGTTGTGGCCTCGACGAGGTTTCTCAGATGCTCTTTGGCATCAAACTCACGGCCTTCTGTTCGTGATTCGTTGGAGAGATTCACGCCTCTCCCTTGTGAACGTTTTCCTTGGTCCGGTGCCTCCCTTTCCCGTGTGTGTGTCCCTCTTACTTGGGAAGGTTTTTGTCGACCTATCCGGTTCCTTCTGTCAGAAGGAAGCTCAGGTCTGCAAGTCCCTGTGGTACTTCAGACTAACAGCCCATGTTTCCATTCATGGGGGTGGTTGGTGATTCAACCACCGATCCTTTCTTCATTGACTGATTTTCTTTCCTTGGGATTTGAAGGAGGATTGTCATCCTTATCAAGGGAGATTTGAGGTTATTTGATACATGAACCCTCTCTTATAGTTTTCACATTCTTCCTCTAGTGATATCATGGCCAGTACTTTCAAGGCTTCACTCCCACAGTCAGTTATTGGCAACTCAAACAATAATACATTTACATTTTCCTCATGCATTAGCATGGTAATTCCTACTTTATGATTAATTACAAATTGGGGGAAAAATGGTGTTATAGATACATATTCTTAGTGTCTCACATACAATCTGAAATACATATTATTGATTGATTGATTGTTAAAGATGACTTTCTTGATTGATTGTTTTATTTTTATTTGCAATTTTTAGGTAGTTTTGAATTTAATTATGTTTTTTTATAACTAATTTAATTATATTATAAATCAAATTATCTTACTTTATTTTTAAATATTAACCTAAATAAAAATACTAACACAATTATATTAGTAAAATAGTTGATATTAGGAAATACGATTTATTAGTTTGGAAATGGAATCAATTGAGATGTATCAACCATTATTTTATAAATGTAGTTATATTAGTTTTATTTTATTGAAAATTAATTCAAAATTTTCATTTTTTCTAAAATTTAATAAATTTATAAAAAATTGGACCTTTAAATTTAGTATTATTTTTTAATATAATTTGAATAGATATACTTTTTTCATAGTTTTTCTAAAATATACATCAAATTTATCTAAAAATAAAAAAAAAATCTATGAAAACTTGACTAATTTATTCAAATTTTATTTTTCAAGACTTTCTGACCTCACTTTTAGTTAAAAATTCAATGAGTATATAGAACTTTGAACTAAAAATTTAGTAAAAAAAAATTTTCAAAGCCCTTAACACATTTATCAAATTGCTTATGGCTTTTCGGAATTTTCTGTAGTGTGGTTATTGCTTTAAGTTTGGGGGTTAAAAGTGTTTGTTTTATGTTTCAAATTTTTCTCATAGTTATAAAAAAAATTGACTTTCTTATAGTTTTATTAATTTTTAGTCATTTTAAATTGTTTATTTTCTATCAAAACTTTAATGTGAAAAGTTAGTCAAATTTTATTTTTCAAACATGTAATCATTTCATAGATTTTTTTAAATTTCGTATATATATAATGAAATGAATAAAAATGAATAAATAAGCACTTTGATCTTACCATTTTCTAAACCTAGAATTTATATAAAATACAATGAATCTATGAGATGTTTGACCTTAGGATTTGCTAAAAATGCAATGAATCTATGAGATGTTTGACCTTAGAATTTGCTAAAATTTTATTTTTCTAAAAGGCTTCGGATGTACCTTATTAACTAGTTCACTTTCATTGCTTTCCGTAATTTTGTATCCAAGTACCTTATTAACTAGTTCATTTTCATGGCTTTCCGTAATTTTATGTCTAGTGGATTATGAGGCTAATGGCCATGGATCTCATAAGCGATTCTACCTTCCTATACAAGGAATATTACCAATGGCCATAGTATTATATTGTTATCAATTTATATTTGGTAACATTATTGGTAAACAAAATTATATTTTTTCATGAAATTATTAAAATGAGTTATTTATGTGTGAAATTTTGATTTTGAAAATATTTTCTAAATTAAAAAACAGTGAAAAAWGTATTTTACATATAACAATCCTAACTCTAAATACAAAAAAGTGGAAAAACCAAGTTGTCAAAATAGTGACAACCCTCATCCTAAGGCCAAAACAATGAAGAAAAACCCTATTGCCAAAAAATTATCCCAAAGCATATAACAAACTTTGGGCTCCTCTAGAACTATTTGTGACCCCAGACAACACATCTATATAAAAAGCCTTCTTTGGAACTATTTGTGCATGGACATCGAAGATCAATATAATTCCACCAGTGAATGGAATTGACAGCCCAATTGGAAGATTACATATAAATAGTAGTGGGGGATTCCATGAAGACTTGTGAAATTCTTGCATAGCAAAAACAAACAGGGTTAATTGAATGGAAATAAGGGATAATTTGAACCAAAACACATCAATCCCATCCATGCACAATTAAAAACCCACGAGTGCTCCACATGACTCCCATACACAGTTAAATATATATGGATACATTTGATTTTTGCAACTTCTTAAAATGGGCTCACCCAGTATCAACCAAAACATAGTCTATCAACTCCGACATGCACACTTGTGCTCAACGTATATCCTATATCAACCACAATTTCTTGATATACATCGAGCCCTACGTGATATATTGTAAAATGCCCTCCACATGAATGCCCATGCACAATTAATAATGTGGGCATCCATTTTATTTTTGCATGAATCCTCTTTTGTTCATGTCAAAGATTATATCAACCCCTCATGCACATTTTCTCAGTGCATATCAAGAAGTTGTGCTGGACCTATATTTTTACAAGAAATTGTGCTCAACATATATAAAGAAGTTGTGCTCTGCATATATTTTTACAAGAAGTTGTGCTCGACGTATATCAATAGGAACACATGAATCCTAGCATGTAGTTAAAAACCCACTGCTATCCACGATGCTCTCCACCTGAAGCATGATGACTGAAGAATCCGCATGAAAAATCAAGTTGGTTCCATTGAATCCGTGGAACACGAAACTGGTATGTTGATGCTCCTGTGCAGGAAAAAGTGGTATGATGAGCGAGCTGAAGGTTATCAGAACGAGGTTGCGCCATGGAAGCATTTGGAAACAATCTTTAGCCTGAGCGATCTATGGATGGATCATTTGGGATGGACGAGTTATATAGGCGCAATTGGATTTTCAACAATCACTTTTATTCAAACGACCTTGTGACTTTCAYTATTGATGACATGATATTGTCCTCCAGCWTCATAATAATATCATTTGAATTTGGTGGATGAAGAATTGTATAGCATGATGACATGATAGCGTTCTTTATTCAAGACACCTCACAACCTCATAATAATATCATTAGAATATGGAGGATGAAGAATTATATAACATTGGAAGATGAAGAATTGTTTAAATAGAAGTGTTGAAATCTTTTTGATTGTTTAAATAAAATGTTTAAATCTTCTTGATTTATTGTGCTTGGTGAAAGGGTTAGTTGTCAATTCAGCCAATCATAATTTTTTTTTGTAATTTTGAATATTTAAACAAAACTTAAAATGAATTTAGAATTACCATTTATAATTATTGATATAATTGATTTAAATCAATTTAAATTACAATGGTTAAAATTATAATTTAAATGTTGTTTATCCCACACTTTCAACTTCTACATAAATGGAAAAGAAATAAACGACCACTAGTATTTATATACAACTTGTCATGTCATTACAGTGAGATACATATTATTATTCATATTATTAGTGTTTCACATAGAATGTGAAATACATATTATTACATATATATATATATCCAAAGTTTTACTTATTTTGATTTAATATTGTTTTAAAGATGACTTTCTTGATTGATTGTTTTATTTATTTTTTAGTAGTTTTGAATTTAATTATGTTTTTTTACAACCAATTTAATTATATTATAAGTCAAATTATTTTACTTGATTTTCAAATATTAATAAAAATAAAAATACTAATACACTTATATTAGTAAAATGGTTGATACTAGAAGATAGGATTTATTCATTTGGAAATGGAACTAATATAAATGTATCAACCACTTTAATAAATTTATAGAAATTTGGATCTTGAATTTAGTATTATCTTTCACTATAATTTGAATGGACATACTCTCTTGATATAATTTGAATGGATATATTTTCTTTATCCATTTCCTGAAATATATATCAAATTTATTTAAAAAAAAAAAATCTATTTTAAATATAACAATCCTAATCCTAAATACAAAAAATAAAAAAATCAAATTATCAAAATAGTGACAACCCTAATCCTAAGGTCAAAACAATGAAAAAAAATCCGTACTCCCAAAGCATATAACAAAACTTTTTTAGACAACCCTAATCCTAAAGCCAAAACAATGAAGATTCTTCTTATTTATTTAATATTTCAAAAAACTATATAAAAATATTTATATAATTTTAATTTCAAAAATTTAGAAATATAATTCTTTTTATTCAATATAATTTCATTTCTTCACTATATATATTAAAATTTAAAATCAAACATGTGACTTATTTTACTTTTCTTTTTTCCGTTGTATACCAACTTAACGACCATTCTATCTAAACCATTTTGACTCGCGCTAATATCTTCATCACTTTCCTAAACTAATCTTGGAAATAATTAATCTTATAGTACGCACATAGTTTTGAAGTATTAACCTTATCTATGTATCAATTGAAAGAAGGGAAATAGTTGCAAAAGCAATTTGTCTCTTCCTTTTTTTTAAATAGATGGTCATCCTACTATTTTTTTAAACTATAATAATTTTATTGTTTTTTTTTTAAATTATAATAATTTTAATTTTTAGATTAATGTGAATAGATGATTATTCTATTGTTTTTTCTAAAACTATAATAATTTTATTGTTTTTTTAATTATAATAATGTTAGATTATTACTTCAGAATTCCACTATGATGGTAAGCCTAAAACTTTGAAAAAACAAAAGGATTTATTACCAATAAATAATGTATATATATTTAAAAATAT
>SNQJ01S0235091.1:13884-24336 GCA_010110895.2 Picea sitchensis | reverse complement strand
TTCTCCATGAGAACTCCTCTCCTTTTATAAGTTGAAGAGGATAAGGTGAGGAGGTTAGGATGATCCCACTAAATCATGAAAGCGAGTAAGATCCAAACCATTCGGATGCCACCTCACCATAGAAGTTTCTCCTTCTAGAAGATAAGAGAAAACTCTCATTTTTCCCACGTGTAGGCATTCTCGCACCCTAGCTATAGAGAAACTTGCAAACATCTCGCACCCTAGCTATAGTGCAACCTGCGAACTTCCTTTTTTATAGGGTTTTTACAAGGGAAAATGCAACTTCTTTTCTCAGGAAAATTCTTCTCCCTTCTCTCTTTAGGAACTCAGGCCACTGACCCCTCTGAAGGCAACAGATAGGTTTACATCATTAATGGTCATAGGGATAACGAAAATAATGTGTAACAACAGCGTCGGTGCTGAGAGGACCAAATTGGGAATTACCATTTCACATCCCTTCAGACGCATCGGATATTTCTATAGGTGTTGTCCTTGGGCAGGAAGAAGACAAGAAACCTTATGCGATTTATTTTATTAGCAAAAATCTTACTCCTGCCAAATTAAATTACATAGTAACAGAAAAACAATGTTTATCCATTATACATGCTATTAATAAATTTTGACACTACATAATAGGATATCCTGTAATTTGTATACTAATCACTCTGCTATTATACATTTGGCCAACAAACCAATTACTAATGGACGGGTCACTCGGTGGCTATTGTTGTTGCAGGAATTCAACATCACCATTAAGGACCGGTTGGGAAAAGAAAACCTTGTTGTAGATTTTTTGTCTCGTATAACCAAGACATTTAACTCTTTGACAGCCGAAGATCAATTTCCAGATAAACATTTGTTTTTTGTGACTATTCAGACACCTTGGTATGCTGATGTGGAAAATTATCTGGCAGTTGGGAGATTGCCAGCGCACCTCCCATCAAGAGAAATGAAATTGATTGTTCAGTGTGGTGCACGGTTCACCTGCATTGGTGGATATCGTTTCCAGACATGGTCTGATCTTTAGATTCGAAGATGTATCAGAGAGGATGAAATTCATGATGTCTTGAAGGCATGCCATGATGAGCCATGTGGAAAAAATTTTGCAGACTGCAAAACTGGGCATAAGGTTTTACAAATGGGTTATTATTGGCCCTCGATCTTTAAAGATGCAAAGAAGTATGTCCGGGCCTGTGATAACTGTCATAGGATGGGCCGACCAGGCCAAGATGATTAAATTCCCTTTCAACCACAAGTGGTGATGGAACCTTTCGAGAGATGGGAACTGGATTTTGTTGGCCCCTTTAACCCAAAATCAAACCAAAAGTCTTATATACTAGTTGAAACAGACTATATGACCAAGTGGGTAGAAGCAGTAGCCTTTCCAAATGCAACTGAGGAAGCAATCATTAAACTTCTCTTTGAACTATTTGTATGCTATGGATTACCGAGGGAAGTAATCACTAATGGAGGGTTGCAATTTACAACAAACAAAATCTCGGCCACCCTGCACAATTATCACATTAAACATAGGGTTACCTCCCCATACCACCCCCAAGAAAATGGACAAGTGGAAAGTACCAATAAAGTCTTGGAGTAAATCTTGACAAAAATAGTCTCAACAAACCATCAAAATTGAGCAACCAAGTTCCAAATTCCTTATGGGCCTATTGCACAACATGGTGTAACACTACTGGCTACTCTCCTTATCACCTAGTCTTTGGAAAAGGGCCTATCTTTCCAATTGAATTTGAGATCAAGACTCTAAAAATGGCCTAGGAAATTGGAATGGATCTTACGGAAGCACACACACAGTGCTTACAATAGCTCAATGAGTTATATGAAGCACACTTGTTTTCCCTTCAGTGCATAGCTATTATTCAACAACAGAGATCCAGTTGGCATGAAAATCATATCAAGAAGAAATCCTTCCAGAAAGGTGATTGGGAACTTCTTTATGATTCCAGATTTCAAGATTTTCCTGGGAAATTGCAGACAAGGTGGTTGGGACCGTATGAAATCAAGGAAGTCCATTATAATGGAACTGTCACTTTAATTACCATCGATCGGTCTGGTTCTTCTTTTCCAGTAAATGGACATCAGTTATGGCTCTACCATCAACGACTTTCAAAAGAATCCTTTTTCCAAGAAATAAGTAATGATCCTACTGTTTATAATTTAGTTGGATGGGAAGGTAACCCAACAACTTCAACTCCATGAAATTGTTGTTTTTTTCAGCACTCTACATATTGTGTATATTTTTCTTTGAAGATTGGATTGAGTTTTTTTTAGTTTTTTTTACTTTCTAGGGAATTCACTATAAAGAGATTTGGAGAACACACACTAGAAAGGATGTAAAATATTACTGTAAAAAAATATAATTATTTCTCTTTTCTGTTCCTTATTCAAACTCCAAAATTTCTCTTGTTTCACTATTCCATCAAATTTAAACCTGGATTTTGATAACAAAAGATGAATATGTCATGTTTCACAACAAAAATTTGGACATTTCACTCAAAGGATGCGCGATTGTGATTGTAGTAAATAAAAATGAATGCATGACACTGTAAACCATCCAATATATTGTATTCCTCCGATCATTGAATAAACCTACCCATAAATTTAAATGAATTCAGTTGATCACTAATCAATCCTAGATTCTCTAAAGAAAAAATTCCTGTGGGAGGTATCCAATTACTTAATTAGATGGTTAAATTTGAACATCATCATCATTTTCTTTGAAACGTAAACAATTGTCATTCCCTTTGTTCCGATTTTTTTCCCTTTGCGGGTAATGTTGTTTCTTCGAAACGTAAAAAATTTCCATTCTTTTTGTTGTGATTGGTGTTCCCTTTGTGGGTAATGTCGTTCATTAGAAACATAAAAAATACCATTCCCTTTGTTGCGATTGTTGTTCCCTTTGTGGTTAATGTCGTTTATTCGAAACATAACAATTGTCATTCCCGTTGTTGCAATTGTTGTTCACTTTTCAGGTAGCGCTGCTCATTCAAAAGAAACAATTGTTGTTCCTTTTTGTGGATGTTCCTGTTGTTATTCCTTTTCCTTGAAAGTAACGATTTTTGTTTCCACCAAAAACACGTGTTGTTTTTATGACTACTCCTGATACGTTTAGCTACTCCTTTGGGCCTGAACTTCACTAACTAATTTTCAACAACATCATTTCTAATCATCATGGTAATGATCTCTCATTTTCTTTTTAAGGAATATCTAGTATACCTTATCACATTTTTTATGGTTTGATTTTTCCGAATTATCTTAATATTGTTCATAATTCATAACCACCATAATTCATTTCTTTTCCCTATATATATACATATACTTGAATGATAATTGCCTTCAAATAATAATAAGGAGTCTAAGGCACATTTTTACTTGGAATTCTTACACTTCTTACGCCATCCCACACTCTTAAGGAGTATATGAGCCTCCCTTAATAAAGCCTAAAATAAATAAATAAATAATAATAAACAAATAAATAAATATAAATATAATAAAATAAAAAACCTTCTCCCACAAAGGATAGGGGGTCTCATCATGAGCCAATCTACCACGATCATAGGAGATTAACATAAGTGACATTCCCACTATGGCTACCATACTAGGGCAATGGAATTTGGCATTTAGGGTCAAAGGACAAGAGGTCTCATCACGAGCTGATTTGTTCACTTTGTTATGATCTATTGAGTGGCATTGTTGTTATCTGGCTACTAAACCAGGATAGTGGCCTTTTGGGAGAATACTATTCAAACTATTTATTGAGGATACTAACTCATCTATGAGTTAAATGGAAACCCTGTCGAGGCTATGGATGCCTACTGACAATAGTGGCTCTTCCTGTGGTATTGAAGTTTATCTTCCCTCCTTAAAAAATGGGGATATCATTCTTGCTATATTCAACACAAGGGAAAGTAACAAAATTATGACACGTGGCATATTTATAAAACATGAACATATTAGGAATACTCAAAATATTATTCCTTAACACATTGGATATTGGTATTGGGACTTGCACTTTCCACAAAATATGTGATTATCATTCATGATTAACATTTAAGTTGCTTTGAAATTTATTAACGATCGTTCTCCCAGTGGCATCGGCGTAATAATTATCCCTCACTTGACTGACCATCATCATTATTTTCCCACATATCAACGGTCGAGGTCAACCTTTCAATCATCGGGAGGTGTGAATTCTGCATGATTATCGATAATCCATAATGATTACAGATAATGGGAAATTACACATTTTTATATACCAGTGTTGTTCTATAATTTTTATCATTTTTAGTAACGTTTTTTTATGGGCTGGTCTAACTAGTTTTACAGGTGGGAACAATAGTCATGATGATTTGTTTATAGAAGATATGGGTGGCCGAAGTATTCATCATGAGCCTACATTTCTTCAAGTGGATGATCAATCAAGGGAAATTCTACATCGTTTAGGGTGGACACAATACTTTAACAGACTGCGGGGATTTGACGTAAATGTTGCGCTAGAATTCTTCCAAAATCTATAGGGGGGAGTCTCAATAATTCGAGGTATACAAATACCAGTCACTGATGCTATTATAGTCGAGGTAACAAGCCTTCCAAACGAAAGAACACAATGGACTGGTAAATACACAATGCTCAAGGAATTTGTGGAGTCCTTTGCAGAACCGGGGGACGAATTCAACAAGAAATGAAAGGGCCTCAAACCCACTACTCTTAGTGAACCCTGGAGCGAGCTAGCAGGTGTGATACAAAGATACATCACATGCGATGGAATATATGATGTGGTGAGACCTCACCACCTCAAGCTGTTGGCAGTATTAAAACAACGGTTAGTAGTAAATCTACCATTATTTTTGAATAGCATGTTGCATGAAGTCGCTGGAAGAACCCAAAAATACAAAGACCCTGCAAATTTAATCAATCATCATGGGTTAGTAAAATTGATAGTAAATAGGGCCTTAAATCATACACAAATAACGTGGGGGGACTTAATTGAGCCCGATAGACCCCTACGAATTGAGAAACCTGAAGTCCACCATGAAATTCCTCCATAAGGAATTGAGGTAGCCTAGCTAGAGGGGGATAGTGCCCAAATTGAAATACCATCCCCCCAACCTGAAATGGAAACAAAACTTATTCAGTTGGCAGAAATTCAGAGCATGCATACAGGAACATCAAGAAGGAAAAGAAAAAAAAACAATTTATGTTCCTGAAACCTACTCTGTCAAAAGAAGAAACGACAAAGAGACAACACCACCTGAAATCACTTAGGAAACTGTACAAATAGAAGGGCCATCACATCAAATCCCTGTAGGACAACAGGATGACTTCTTCGGAAGTTATGAAGAAGAGATGGACCAAGTATTGGGAAATTTGGGAATATCACTTACTGAAGATACAGATAGGCCAGGAGAACCGCAAAATCCAACCTCTCCTCCTTCAAAATCTATCTTTGATCTTCCTGATATGGATATGCCATCCTCTCCTATGAGGAAATCTCTTGAGGTAGCAGAACAACCAGAACCTCAGTTTGAGGAAAACAATCCTTTAGAGAAACAAGAGCGCCTAGAAGATACAAAGAATGAATTTCCAATTGATCAAGGCGGGGAAGACCTTGGAATTCCCATTGGACACAAAGAAACAACAAAAAAAGGCAATAACAAAATTAGAAAACTGGAACAAGAAAACAAGACATTGAAGAATAGGGTCAAGAAAATAAAACTTAAAAAAAAAAATAGGCAGATTGAAAGAAACAATTAGATAACTTAAGAAGCAGATGGAACAATCTAACAAATCCCAAAAGAAGAATAAATCTAAGAGGGTTAGAGTACAGGGAAGAAATCCACTTCCTAGAAGGGAAATTCACACTAATTTTGTTGAAACACAAACACATTTTCATGCTCCTTTGGAATCAACTGAAACAAAAACCCAAAAAGATGATCTAGCAACAGTAGGAACAACTTTTCAGACTGAAGAAGTATTTCATTCCCCTGAACATGATTCCACTATTAGAAGGTTGGAAGAAGAATTGGATCAATCTCAACAAAACCTAACACAATGCTGAAGTGAAACGGTGACAACAACAGAGCATCAGAAATTTGTCAGACAACTCCGATCCATGCCAACAACTGAGAATCAAACCTTTGTTGATCTCAGCAGAGAAGAAGAGAAGGTAAAGAAGGTGCAGGGCCAACTTGATGGATCTTTGGAGCAAATCAAAGATATTTTCTGTATTTATTCTGATATGTTAACTTGTAGGGACCCTACTACTAATTATGCCCTATTTTTATTAGAACATTATCTATTGTTAAAAGTGAAAGCCATTAGGGCAGGCACACCTTCTGAGTTTATCATTGTATCTAATTTTGTTTCATGTTTTAAAGAACAAGAGGATGTAGTACAATACCTTTTTTATGAACTATATCTTCATAATTTCATTCTAGAAGAAAACAAAGATAAGAACACCAATCCATTCACTGTCCGGGATATCCAGTTTCAGGCCTTTTGTCTTTTCCAAAAACTCAAATTAGGTGGGCCAAATCACATAAGGTCTTCATGAAAAGAGAGAATGGGTTAGACCTATGGATCAGAGGGGAACCTTCTAAACCCTTTGATACCATTATGCATCATAGAGCATTTATGAAGAGGGATAAGGTTGTGGAATCTTTAGCTCCCATCCATAGACATGTTGTACATTCAGGGTTGCAGTATTTTGGAGAAATTAAGGAAGAATCCCCTTTTACTGCCAAATTAAGATGGAGTGTCTCTTCAAATGAAGTCAAGAACAAAGCACTATTTGGTTTTAGGAATTTTCAAGTAGCTTCTCTCATATTAGAGAGGTATGCCAAAATTATCATGGAATAATGGCCTTCCTAGATTGGATGCAGGTACAGTCCCCCCAATATTTAGTATCCTCCAGAGGGTTATCAGAGTGTTTATGAAATCTGTAAGAAAAATTAAGATGTTTCTTTTGAATAGCTTAAAGGTAAGAATGACTTTTGAAGACCTAGAGAAGAGACCTCTCCACCCTTTAATATCACTTATTTGCATATAAACTCTCTTGTTGCATGAGGACATGCAAAAAGGTAAGCTGGGGGGTATGTTGGGGTGAGAAAAAGGTATAAATATTCTCCTTGTTACTTTGTTTTATGATATATTCTTTGTTGAATTTTCTATTTGTTTGAAGTAATTAGGAAAGAAAATGGTTAAAAAACTCTTAGGAAATAATATTAAATGATATTAGATATTTTCTAAACTTTGGTTTGAATTGTTTTGATTTTATGCAGAAATGGACAATTGTTCTTAACTAAAGATAATTAATACAATCAGGAGAAGGAACATACCATTGGAGATCGAAGAAATCAAGCACAAAGCGTTTAAGAAAAAGATTGAATTTTTATCTTGCAATCTTCATAAATAGTAAAAGCAATCCTGAGGATCTGTCGATCCTTAGGATAGCTTAATTTACTTATCTAACTGTAATATATAAAGAATAATGAACGATAGAGAAAGAGAGAAGAATTCAGATCTCTTCATTGTTGACACTATGTTCAACAATCCCATTGTAAATGACTTACCAATTATGGAATTGATTGAAGCTTCAAGCGTTTTGATCATTTCTGCGTACTAATTTTTTCATAGCAATATCTTTTGACGACCCTGGGCCCAATCGATAGGAGCTACTATCTCATCTATAATCTTATCAATTCTATTATAATTTTGTGATTTGATATTCCCTTCAACAGTTAGAATAGACTCGTTAATGTGTTGTTTCTTTTGTGAATTGGTTGTGTTGTTCCATTCGCAGAGAATAGATTATCGATTTTTGTTCCAACGTCGATTGTTGTCCATTTATCACTTGTGAATTCTTTTCATTAAATTTTCATTTGTTGTTCTTTTCATTAAATTTTCATTTGCCTTTCCTTTCGCTTAATTCACATTTGTTGTTCCTTCTTAAATATTCAGTAGATCGTTGTTTCTTTTCAATAGATTAATTAACCATTGAAGAGACTGATTCATTAAGTGTTTTGTAGACTAAGTTGTTGTTTCTTGAATAGATGAATGAATTAAGTAACTAGTTGAAGGTTTATTTTCATGGTGTGTTATTGCTTAGAATATATTTTTTGTTGATTGAGTTATTAGTTTCAGATTTTGTAGTTATTGTGTGAAGAACTTGATTATTATAGTAATTTAGATAGTCTCAGATTTGTTGTAACTGAATTATCTACATGATTTAAACCTCTACAACTATCTGCATAAACGTTTTTTGACAATCTTGAAAGAAAAGACGAATCCTCGATTGATAAAATTAATGTCAGACTAAGGTTGTTTTTAGGACATCTTTAGAGCCCAACAACCATGTTGGAGGAAATTCCACTGCGTAGAAGGTCCTCCAAGCTATATTATGGTGGGCCACACTCTTTAAATATGCAAATGAATATGTTAGATCTTACGACATCTCTCAAAGAGTGGGAAAGCCATCATGATGAGATGAATTTCCTCTTTAACTAGTTCAAGCTCTACAAGCATTTGATAAATGGACGGTTCACTTCATTGGGCTAATCAACCCCACAACTAAGCATTCAAAGGCCAAGTATATTATTACCGCAAATGATTACCTTACACATTGGGATAAGGCAGCAGATGTCCAGGATTGCATGACCGATACTATTGCTAGGTTTATTTTTGAAAGTATTATCACTCGGTTTGGATGTCCTAGGAGTCTGAACAGTGATCAAGGTGGCCATTTTATCAATATTACAGTAGCAAAGCCTACAACAGAGTTTTTAATTCAACATCCTAAAAGTATCCCATACAATCCATAAGCCAATGGCACGATAGAGGCGTTTAACAAGATTTTGGAGAGAGAATTAACAAAGGTTTGTTGCACAAACAAGGAGGATAGGGATGACAGAGTCCTAACAATTTCATGGGCTTACAGGACAACCACTGTAATATCCCCAAGTAGAATCCCAACTGTAAATGAAACAATGAACTTAAGCTAGTGAGCTATTTGATATATTTTTGGCTTGCATTTTCCATGGTGTAGTGTGCGCATGTACTGCGCAGTAAAATGATGCACATCCCAAGATACCGCACGCAACAACTTGAGTGTGCACGATTGTGAGTCCAGTGATCCTTTGTGTATATGCTATGTTTTATAGGCTGGTGAGCCAATGGTTATAAGCTATGATGATTATATTTTGATTAGGCTGGAGAGCTTAGATGTTAAAGGCCAATGCGTCTATCTGTGTACATGTCTCATAATTAATATAAATACATCGTTGCGCATAGACCGACCACAATAAAAGAGATGGGGGACTAAACTCCACTAGTTAGGGAAAGGGAGGGTCAAAATTTAGGAAAAGGGGCTAAGCTAGGGAGCTTGAACTGAAAAGGAATATTATATTAATATTTCCTAAAGTATAAAAGTATGGATAATTATTCTATCCTAAGTTTCAAAGTTGGGGACACGTGGGCCAATATAGCTCCCAACATGACAAGTGTCACATTGGGGACATGCATACATATTGTTGTGACTTAGTTCTTTTGGGTACACTCTTCCATCATCTTTTCCTTCATTCAGACCATTGATTCCTTCGATCATTCAACCATGATGGCATGACCATTTTTCACTCACGTAGTCAGTTATCCTCAATACCGTAAATTCTAACCTTGTACAATATCTACTGCAAACTGATATTCAGAAAAGAACAGAAAAGATACAATGGCAAACAAAAACATTACACAGAGATTTTTCACCTGGAAACCCTAAACTGGGAAAACCAGCATATATTATATTCATACATTGTTTTACATTATTTATAATACAATATACATATAGGAGCCAGCGGCATCCAAAACCCTAACCCAATGACCTGGATTAGTCCAAAACCCTAATTCCTTAACCGGAAATAGAAAACCATTGGAAAAACACCATGTGCTGAAAAAACACCTAATATCATGTGGTCCCGATAATATGTCGTCCCGGAAATATGTCGGCCCGGCAAAAATATGTCGGCCCGGCAAAAATATGTCGGCCCGGTGAAAATATGTTAGCCCGAAAAAAAAAAAATTCGAGGGCACTGCCCTCGAACCCCCGCGCAGGGGGGCTCCACCCCCCTACACCCCCCCTCTAACCCCCTTGCGTGCCCGACACAGGCACTCAGACACTACTTCTCATGGAAATAATATAACACATACCCAACATTCTCCCACTTGTTGTTTTCTTTGCACACAGGGGGTTATAGGGTTACATAGTCAACAATCCAGGGCAGCAATGCCCATGGATCCCCTACACCAAGAGAACTTCTCAGTGCTCACAGATTTTGTTAATGAATCTGCAACATTCTTCAAAGTGTCCACCTTCATCAGTGATACTTTCTTTTCTTCAATCATGTCTCTTACAAAATGATATTGAACATCAATGTGCTTTGT
>SNQJ01S0235091.1:0-13874 GCA_010110895.2 Picea sitchensis | reverse complement strand
ATGTCATCCCAGAAATATGTCGGCCCGACGAAAATATGTTGGCCCGGAAATATGTCGGCCTGGCGAAAATATGTCGGCCCGAAAAAAAAAAAAATTGGGGGTGCTGCCCCCGAACCCTCGCGTGGGGGGCTCCGCCCCTCTGCACCCCCCCCTCTAATCCCCCTGCGCGCCCGGCGTAGGCGCTCAGACACTACTTCTCATGCAAAGAATATAACACATACCCAACAAATACTTTCTATCATTGTACCTAAACCTATTTCCATAGCCATTTTTCTTGTTGGTATACCTGGTTTGCTTTGGAGTGGGATTG
Organism: Picea sitchensis; assembly: GCA_010110895.2. Lineage (NCBI taxonomy): Eukaryota > Viridiplantae > Streptophyta > Pinopsida > Pinales > Pinaceae > Picea > Picea sitchensis. The sequence goes on along the minus strand of SNQJ01S0235091.1, from coordinate 13,564 downwards.
AAGAAGCGGGTTGTCAGGCCCGTGGGATATTGAAGAGGTAGGTTGTCAGGCCCGTGAGAAATTCTATGAGTGAGAGAATTGTAGGGGATCGATTTCCTGAAGGTGATAAACTGTAGCTACAGTGCTATGAGACTTTCGATCCGGCCTGTTGCTGAAGCCCCAAAAGGGAAGTGGGGTAGCGGAAGGACTGTTGAGCAGAGAAGGGGCACACTTCCTTGGGTGGGACAGGCACGTGGGGAATGAGAGGTTGTAGGCTGTTAGTTGAGTGAGCACCTGAGGCAGAGTCTTTCCTATTTTCCATGAGCCATTAGCCTATTTAGGAACCCTTTATCCAGGTGGAGTTTAGTCCCAACTCGGGGGTGACTCACTGTTGAAAGTGATGAACAATGTAGTCTAAGGCTGGGAGATTTTTGGAAGGTCTGCATGCAGTTGGTGACATTCTTACCAAGATAATTTCCAATTGTGTGATAAATTTACATGCTGCATTGTTATTTTATGGATTTATCATGTGTATGATTTATAATTGTGTTTATATTTATGGGTATTTTCTGTATATGTTGTATGTATGTGTTTACTATTATTCAATATGAATCTATGCATTTACAGATATATTTGACTGTTTACGTTATAAATAAATCCTTCCGCAAGAATTTTGTATGTATATATTATTATTGGATGCAGATAGAAAATTGTATGTGGCATAGCTCAGTTGGATATTGGGTATGTTACATTATGATTTGCAAAGAGAATGGAAGATTTATTTGGCATAGCGTGTCCCAGCATGGATAATCGGGAACGTTACAAAATGGTTTTCAGAGCTAAGTTAAGTGGTCTGAGTAGTGGCATTTCCCGACTTGTTGGTGGCCGTGGATGTTACAATATGGTATCAGAGCTTCAGTTTTCAACACTAATCCTGAATGGGCCAAACGAGTTCGATTGAAGTGAATATCCACATAATATTTATTTCGAACTAGCCAAATTTCGAGTTGCAGAGCGTCCAACTACAATACGGTACAAAAATTGGGAAAAAGCCCAATTTCGATTGGTAAATTCATGAGAAAATGGAGAAATTCGGCCATGCAATGAGATATTACTGATTTAATATCTTTTTTAGCAAATTCAGACCTTGGATGGGTCGAATTTGAAGTTACAGTGTAGCCATGATAGATGGAGTGAGATTAATAAATAAAATTCCCAATTCATGAATTGATTTTGGGGAAATTCGTTCTATAAATGTCAACCCACAACTATCTATCATTATAGGGGTTGAAATGGTGTTATCAGGTTGAAATTGAATGAATTTCGTGGTTGTAGAATGTCTATGGTAAATTGGGGAAAAGGTTAGGAAAAAGCCGCAATTTCTACAGCAGAATTCACAAGGATTTGATCCGCATAAAGGTGAATGTGCACAAGTGGGCACACTAAAAATGCATGATGCACAGTGAAAGGCTTGTGATAGGTAAAATTTGGCACTGCACGACAAGATATTGGCATGCTGGTGCGCACGCTAAATTTTGGCGCAGTGCGGAAAAATGTTAGTGTGCAGGTGTGTGCACTAAATTTTGGTACCACGCAAAAAAATAACGGTTTTCTGGTGTGCACGCTAAATTTTGGTGCAGCGTAGAAAAATGTTGGTGTGCAGGTGCACGTGCTAAATTGGGCATTGTGTAGTGTGCATATGCATAATAAGTGTGAGTGGTGTGGACATTCATAATAATGGCGTGCGTGGTGTGCACAGTATTGGCACAACGCATTGGAGTTTGGTAGTTGCATGCACAATGTGGGTATATGTTGTCACGCGACAACTTAGTTAGTGGTGCGTGCAGAGTTCTAGTGTGGTGGAGACGTACTAAACTCTAGCATGGTGCAGTGCATCGAGTGAAATGCGCGTGGAATATTAGAGCACGATATAAAAACTGCACGCGGAGGATATCAACGCGCGGTACANAAAAACTGTGCGCGTGGAATATTGGCACGCGACATAAAAGTAGTGTGCGCAAGTTAGTGGCGTGACAGAGAAGTGATACACAGTGGTTTTAAAGTGCGTGAAGCATGATTTACCTTGTGTTGTTGTTGAACTTTGTGTGTGTGAAGTCGTGTGAAGGGCGAACAATAGCAGAAAAACAGTGAGTTTCTACAACGTCCTATATCATTTGAACGTCATACTTTTGCAGTGCGTTTTTAAAGGCCTTAAGATCATTTTGAGCAACTCAAAAACCACAAGACAAAGATGTATCGAAGGTACAGTCTATCTCTGCGGCTCAAATAAAATATCTTGGAGAGAGATTTCTAATGGTGTAAACTGTTTGTCAAACGAAGCTTTTATGAGAAAGTTACAACACAAACAATGGAGGGTAAATATTAAGACCCATCTAACGTCAAAGAGCCATAACTCTCTGCTCCAGAATCAGACTGAGGTGCATGAGAAGTCAATGGAAAGATATTGAACCATAGAAGACATTCCAAGAGCTGAATTAAATTTCTAGGCATGGTGTTTAATATGGAAAATAAGGTACCTGTAGCATATTAGTTACAATATGGTATTTTGGCCTAGAGCTTCAACGGGTTGTAACTAGCAGCCCAGAACCTAGAATGAGGTGAAAATTGGATAGAGTGTCCATAAAATGTATATTAAGAAACCAAATTGATCTCAAAAATTCCAAAGGAGTAGGTGCAAAAATGCATATTACAACGGATAGTTGTGCAACTTGAAAAATGAACAGAAAAATTATTGGGAAAATTTCAAATGACCATAACTTTTTGCTCCAGACTCGGAATTGAGCATGTGAGAAGGCATTGGAAAGGTATTGGATAGTGGAATATAATTATCCATCCAGAAAATTGATCAAGGAATTCAAATTTCCAGGAAATCAGAAGAAATAATTCTGATATGTATTATTGAACTAGAATGGTTCGTATTTTCATAAAATTTTTGAGTCAGTTAACCTGACAAAGTTTTGTTCACTACATATTTTTCAGAATTAAAAGTTGATAATGAAAGACTCATGAGAGCCAAGGAGAAGCAAGAGGACTTCAACATGAATTTAATGCAGAGCTTGAGAAAAATCAAACCTTCTACATTGATGGTGAGCACAAGAAGGTTGAAATTTAGTTAAAAATAAGCAAAGGTACTCAAGGAAAGAGTGCTATGACAAAATATTTCAGAAGATGATCAAAAGACAAGACTACAAAAGGTTAAGGTATGAATCTTGGTGTAGCTATAAAGTCTTTGGAAGACACTACATGAATTCCTCTCATGTTAGTCAAGCATTCAATGGAATCTAGACAGAGGAATAGATCATGTAGTGAATGAATTACTAAACACTCCCAAATAAATCAATATTATAAATTAAGCAATGCATGGGAGTAAGATCTATTATAAAAGGAATTAGCAATGCATGGGAGTAAGATCTATTATAAAATGGGAGTAAGAGACTTAATGCATATTTGGATAAAGAGTGCATCATATCCAAGAATTAGCTATGAAATTAGAGTAATGCTTCTCTTATGGTTATCAGAGTGCACAGTGGAAGCATGTTATGAAGGGTATCATTATGGCATGATAGAAGTGGATTGTGCAAGGCATGTTAAAATCAGATTTGTCAAGACAAGGAAACTTAATAGTCAGCAAGCAAATCCAAGTGCTGATATGATCAGATAATGAAAGGGTAAATCGAGTACCTCAAGAAGGAAGTTGATGTTAACTGCCCAAGGTTACTCAGAAAACATGACTTGAAATATAATTGGGTCATGTAGGAGTTGGATCATGGGGATCCGAATAATAGTGGGATGCTGAAAATTAATGTCAACATAATATGTAGTTGCAAGTCCATGAATATCCTAGAATATTGGAAGAACAATTCATGGGGTAGATATCAAGAAAATGGGAATGCATGAAAACACTCCAAGAGGGAAAGAAAGAATAGTAATAGAGATTATTGATGCATTCCAAAATTATTGAAAATATTTCCACAATAACATGAAGATGTCAAAACCAAGAAAGACTTAAAGGTGAAATGAATCTCTGTAGAGAGCCAGTAAAGAACCATGAAGAAGAAAATGGTTCTATGCATGGTTTTGAATGCAAAAGAGATGGTCTCTGAGAAGAATCCATCTCAAGTGGCATGGAGCCATGAGTGACATTTCCAGGGGGTGGAAGTACCACCTGAAATTATGTTAGTAAATTAAAAGAAGCATTAAGTGCTTTTACTTAATTCTATGTAGCCAGGGAAGGAGGCAGTTGTGCATCCTTAGAGCATGCTAAGAGAATTGGCTATGCAAGCCAAGTTTGAGGCTAGTTGGCAAGGAGTGGAGAAGAATGCAATAAAACTCAAATACTAAATTATTCAGTCTAGGAAGAGCTGGAATAGTTCAGTTCGAAAAATAAATGGATGTTGAAGCTCCATAGTATATAAGACAACAAGATTGGAATTATAATTCATCCAAGTATGAGTTGGGATAGATGGATCCAGGAAATAAATAAAATTTGAAGGTTAATATTATCCTAGTATTTGGATGGAAAAGAAAAGGAAGCCAAGAGTGTTTTGGCTAGAAAGTGCTCAGATCATAAATAATCATGCACAATGGTTACAGTGAAGAGCACTTGAAGGTTCAAGAATCCAAAAGAATGGAAGAATTCTGGTACAAACAAGGAAACGTGATGCAGGAAAAAAGAGGTTGTTGCAATTACTGTAGCAGCATGTATTTTATGGCTTGTTGGGACAACCATAAAGTGAGAGTGCTTGCATGTTTGCAAGTGTTGTTGATAATGTTGTTGCACATGGAAGGAAACAACATAAAGTTGGAATGTTGAATTATAAGGCTGATAAAGAGGGATAAGAACTTCTATTGTCATCAACTTATCATGTAGCATTAAAATTGTTTAATGTCATCCATACAGGTAAGTATTTATCTTTTGAAATTATATTGCATAGTTGCCAAAGGGAAATTCAGGTAAGGATTTCCCCAAATTGAAGTTTATAATACATTGTATGGTATTGTTTAAGTGCATTGATAGCATTAAATTACCAGTAAGTGTGGTAAAGGCTAGAGGCCTGCTATATTTATCAAAGCTTTTATCTTTTGAATGCACACACTGACATAGTAGCATGTCATGTTAATTTGGTTTTGAGGCAATAACCAGAGAAAATAAAAGATAATAACTTGTTATAGGAATGATGCTAAGAAAGCTAGTCATGTATGAGACCTAAAATGGTTGGATATGGCAAGGTATGGTTATAGAAAGGTTTTGTGCCACACATATACCCAATGAGCTTCCTACCTTTAAATAAAACTTGGACTGCAACCTTTTTGCTAACACTAATAAACACTACCAAATTGTATTCTTGGTGTAGTGTTCAGGTCGAAAAGGAAGGCATCCAATTAATTGTGAAGACAATGGGAAGTGTGTGGAGATGTGTCAAGACATTGGCCAGATTTCCAATTTATGGATGGTGAGATGCATGACTTAGATAAATATCATTCTGAAAATCAATGCAAGGGTGCATTGAATAAATAAGCATTGAGAGTTGCACTCATGCTTGGTAAGTGGCAGAGCTGCACTTATACATGATGGAATTGTATACTTAAATGCATTTTGCTGAATGCATCTTGTGAGTGCATGTATATATGTTTTAATTACATGGAAACAATTATACTAATGGTTGAAATGTTGCTAACTCATGAAGTTGAGAACATTTCAGGAATTGATAAACATTGCAACAGGAAAGTTGCAAGTGAGGTGGTAACAAGAATAGTGACTACAGAAAAGTTTTGTTCAGAAAATTGAAGAAATGAACTTACTGTTATTAATTATGAATATGTATATGAATGGGATGATGAGTCATTCTATTTGGTTGAATTGTTTGGTAATTGTGATTGAATTTCTAGGTGCAGGCAATTCTAAGAAGATTGCATAAGGTTATGTACAAGTTGAATTAAGATGTATAGAAAATACTGACAATTTGTTGTTTGTATGCAATATATAATCATTGTAGGAAAAATGGTATTTAGCATGGTGCTTGCTGAAATCCATAAGGAAAATTACATCCTATTATTGCAATAGCAATGAAAAATTATGAAATAGAATTTCATATTTTGGGAAAAGTCAAAATTCATTATGAAATTAATTTGATTTCTAAAATGGAATTTTTATAATGCTCTCTCATGAGAACTGCATGTGTGTGATGTAGATGAGATGATATTGATTAAAGTTGGAACTCCTAGAGCCACGGTGCTTTGATACTTCATGTCCGGCCTGTACTGGAGCTTTGGAAGGGAAGTTGAGCAGTCGATGGACTGTTGGACAGTGAAGGTGCATACTACCTTGGGTTGTACAGGCATGTGGGGAAGAGAGACTGTTGGTTGGAGTGTTGTTGAGGGATGATATGTTGCTGAGAGTTTATCAACAATGAGATATAAGGCTAGGTGGAACGACATTGATCTACAGCCAGTTGTTGCTTCAATGAAGTATAATTGAAGCATATAATAAGGAACTATTAGTTGAATTATTTCCTAAACTAGCTCTATGGAATAGAGAAATTGACTTTAAGTTGTAGTATAAGTACCATAACTGGTGCTGGAAAGTAGAGCACCAGATGGGTAACAAGCTTTCAATAGCTAAAGCTTGGAGATTTTAAAGAATTTGAATGGTACATGGTATATAATGCACTGAGGATTTTTGGAAATTTTGTTGTATGTGGACACATGATGCACTGAGGACAATGCATAAATAAGGGGAGGGGATTGTAATATCCCCAGGTAGAATCCCAACTGTAAATGTAACAATGTACTTAAGATGGTGAGTTGTTTGATATATTTGTGTATTGGATTTTCCATGGTGTAGTGCGCGTATGTATTGCGCAGTAAAATGATGCACATCCCAGGATATCGCGCACAACAACTTGAGTGCGCACGATTGTGAGGCCAATGAGACTTTGTGTATATGCAATGTTTTATAGGCTAGTGATCTAGTGGTTATAAGCTATGATGCTTATATTTTGATTAGGCTGGAGAGCCTAGATGTTAAAGGCCAATGCACCTGTTTATGTACATGTCTCATAATTAATATAAATACATTGTTGCGCACAGACTGACAACAATAAAAGAGATGGGGGACTAAAATCCACTAGTTAGGAAAGGGAGGGCCAAAATTTAGGAAAAGGGGCTAATATAGGGAGCTTGAACCAAAAAGGAATATTATATTAATATTTCGTAAAGTATAAAAGTATGGATAATTATTTTATCCTACGTTTCAAAGTTGGGGACAAGTGGGCCAAAGTAGCTCCCAACATGACAAGTGTCACGTTGGGGACATGCATACATATTGTTGTGACATAGTTATTTTGGGGAAACTCTTCCATAACCTTTTCCTTCATTCAGATCATTGATTCCTTCGATCATTCATCCATGATGCCATGACCATTTTTCACTCACGTAGTCAATTATCCTCCATACTTTTTGTCATTGTACCTGAACCTATTTCCATAGCCATTTTTCCTGTTGGTGTACCTGGTTAGCTTTGGAGTGGGATTGAATAAATGGGTTGTCAAGCCCGTCGGATATTGAAGAGGTGGGTTGTCAGGACCATGAGAAATTCTCTGAGTGAGAGAATTGTTGGGGATCAATTTCCTGAAGGTGCTAAACTGCAGCTACAGTGCTCTGAGACTTCCGGTCCGTCCTGTTGCTGAAGCCCTGGAAGGGAAGTGGGGCAACCCAAGGACTGTTGAGCAGAGAAGGGGCACACTTCCTTGGGTGGGATAGGCATGTGGGGAATGCCAGGCTATAGACTGTTAGTTGAGTGAGCACTTGAGACAGAGTCTTTCCTGTTTTCCATGAGCCATTAGCCTGGTTAGGAACCCTTTACCCAGGTGGAGTTTAGTCCCAGCTCGGGGGTGAATCATTCTTGAGAGTGATGAAGAATGTAGTCTAAGGCTGGGAGGTTCGTGGAAGGTTTGCACGTAGTTGGTGACATTCTTACCAAGATAAGTGCCAATTGTGTGATAAATTTACATGCTGCATTGCTATTTTATGGATTTATCATGTGTATGATTTATAATTGTGTTTATATTTATGGGTATTTCCTGTATATGTTGTATGTATGTGTTTACTATTATTCAATATGAATTTGTGCATTTGCAGATGTATTTGTCTATTTACGTTATATATAAATTCTTTCGCAAGAATTCTGTATGTATATATTGTTATTGCATGTAGATAGAAAATTGAATGTGGCATAGCTCAGTTGGATATTGGGTATGTTACATTATGATCTATAGAGAGAATGGAAGAGTTCTTTGGCGTAGTGTGTCCCAGCATGGATAGTCGGGAACATTACAAAATGGTTTTCAGAGCTAAGTTAATTGTTCTGAGTAGTGGCATTGCCCAACCTGTTGGTTGCCGGGGATGTTACAACCACAATAAAACTCCACAAGTATACTCCATTTTAGCTAGTCTATGGGAAAGAGGTTGTGGTACCTGCATAATTAATTACCTTGAGTCTATACATTGCATATATTACACACATGTCGGAAGATGAATCAGTCGCGCAGAGGCTTATGGAATTACAAGAACTTGAAGAGACCAATTTTTTAGCAGATTTTCATCAATCAGTTGAGAAAGAAAGGAAGAAATCTTGGCATGACATACATATTAAGATTAAAACATTTGTGCAAGGAGATAAGGTCCTACTTTATGACAGTCGATACCTGAAACATCCAGGCAAGTTGCGCATGCATTGGTTGGGACCATTGACAATTGTGGAGATATGACCTTCTAGAGCATTCAGACTCGTGCAACTGGATGGTATACTTCGACTAGGATGGGTGAATGGCACTCCCATGAAACCCTATATGTCTCAGGACTAAGCTAAAGGACTGTTTCTCTAGTCCAAAGGAGCATGTATAGTAGCTAGATTTGAATGTTTTTGCAATTTCTATGAATTCAACTAGTAAAGTCGAATTGTGAATTGTTGCGCTACGACATGTATTTCATTTTTTTTCTTTTTCTGTCTAAGTGTGTTTTGATGCAGAACTACTTACTCAGCAATGTAGGATCAAAAGAGCCAAAAATATATTAATGACAATCATTAATGTGATGGGGACCCCTTTGTGGTAGAGGGACAACAAATCCAGATGAAATCCTAGTCCATGTGCCACACAAACCCAGTCTAGTAATATCCTTTATTACCGCTACGATAACCCATCTGACCTCTGTTAAACCATAAATCCATGATATGTGAAGATTCCATCGGTATTCACGCTAGGATTATCATCTGTTAAATGGTAAGGTCTGGAGTTTCCCACATCCCTGACCAACTTTCTCAGTAAATTCCAAGATCACCCAATAGATTTACCCCGTTAACTATTCCTGTCGGACAACTCAGCTCCAAGTTGTGTCTATAGGGTTAACTATGAATAGCCTTAGTAGTTATTACAAAACTTTCGAGCTAAGCCTGAGTATAAGGTTCTATGAACTCGGTGTAAGATGAATTGTTTCCCAGAGAGTAATTAGCACCTTGTGAATTCTGAATTGGGCTGAAGCCTGTGCAATCCCTCAGCCCTCAGTCATGATCCCAAATCCTAGTTATCTTGTTGAATTTTGTTGATAGTTTAGAGTCACTATGCCGAGAGCTACAAGGAGAAGAAATGTAGTTTCTAAGGATGCAGTGTCGGATGAGCCCTGTGACCCCTGGGTCGAGATCATGGGCGATCTCAAAGGGAAGGTCAAGCAAGTCAAACTCCTTGACCTCGACCTGGAAGACCAAGTTATGTTCCCGCAAATGAACATCGATGTCTTCTGGAGTTTCACTCCAGATGATTTGGGAGGAATGCAATTCATACCGAAGTCGGAGTTCATCAACCTTTTTAACTCCATTATTATGAATCTCAAATATTTGCTATTTTTTGGCACTACTGGGGAGGTTACACGATGTACCAAGTTCCTCATTAGAAGGGTACATGATAGAAGCTTGTGGTTGAATAGAAGATATCCAATTCACGTGGAGGACATCCATCAACTTATTGGATTATCGATCGAAGGAAAGGATGTATCCAAAGGATTCTAGGGTCCCAATAAGCATGGGAAGAAAAAGGGGGAACCTAGTTTGTATGAATGATTTCATACGTAGAGGTGGGGGGAGCACGAAAAATATTGACCCCATTCTACCCGAGATAGTCAGGAGCGCTTGCTACGTAATTGCTAGCAATGTTATGCAGTTGTATTACAAATGAGAATGTACATTGGATTGCCTATCAGTGGCATATTTTTGTGCCAACAACGTTGTGTTCAATTTGTGTAGTTACTTATTGGAAGAAATCCTGGTGTTTTGAGAGGAATCTTAGGAAAAGGATGACACCTTCACTTATGGATACTTGTTAGTTGTGTTCGCCATGTTGAAGTGGATGCCACCTGTAGGAATACTTCTATGGCTAGCAGATAAGAGGTGATTGGAAAACATTTTCGATCATTGGAACTCAAGGTCGGACTAGGAGAACACTGCCTTCAACAAAAAAACATTATTGAAATGATACAACAGGTTTCTAGATGCAACTCAAAGGTTTCACATTCCACAGTAATTTCTCAACCTCAACACACGGAACATTGCATTCAACATGAACTGCCACCACACATTTGTATGGCCAAGGCATTCCAAGTGAGAAGAGTTCAGCACTAGATGCTGCCATTTTACCTGGATGAAGAGGCCTTCAACAAGGAGGTCATGTCATGGCTAGGATTCAAGCTCAAATTGCACAATTTGTGGATGCACTACCTTCTTCTGGTGGAAATGTTGAAGAAAAATGGCAAGGAAGCAGGTGTAGGACCAAGCTCGGGCCCAGAGGAATGAATGAAAGAGGCTCTAGTGCAGACAAATTCAGAGGAGGAGGAAGAGACGCATCTACTAGAGCACAAGAAGAGAACATTACCCATGTTCCTATAGCTTCCATAGCAAGCCATGTTGACAGGTAAGCATGTCAATGAAATCATCAACATTGCCTTCATTGGAGACCCATTGGCCAAGAAACCTAGGATGAGGATCTCCCTAGTAAGGGTTATGAATACCCAACCGATATCATCCACCATTCCTCACACTTGAGAAGTGGGTTGAATGGCCCAAATTATTGATATCTAGGATGACCCTGAGCCTGACACCACTCCATCCACCACCATAATTATTGAACAACCCCCATCACCCCCACAACCCTAGTCACCACCTCGATAAATTGCCATCCCATCCCAAACCACCAACCTGGAGCCCATGCAGTTGGAACCCCCCTGAGCTACCCGAGAAGAGACCAGAAATCACTGGTCCAAAACCCGAAGCCCATAGCCAACAAATTGTCCCCTTTGTGATAATTCAAGACACTCCACCTTCAACGAATATATAAACTGTACCAAAACCGCAAGTCTTAAGTCCTCAATGCACTCCCTCAATGACCAATGTTGAGGGTTCTATTCAAAAGAGAACAACCCCAAAAGATGAGGTCTAGAAGGAGGAAGAAGCATCATAAGTCCAGAAGGAACCTGATATGGCATGAAGACAGAGTGCAACATCATTGCAGGAACAAATGGAGATAGTACTCCAAAACCCACAGTAGTGCGTAGAACTGATGCAACTCTCCCCGGAAATAACATAAGTGCTACCTTTCCTTCCATCAACATTGAGGTTGAGGCTTGCGCCAGGACCATATACATGATAATAAGAGGTGGAGACACCTTCAGAGAATTCGATGACCAATGGAATCCCACTACAGGTCTGAATACCTAGGAAGGCCACCCCTTCTTTTGATGACCTCACACAGTGGCCATCAACACAGTTAGTAGGGATGATCATAGCCTCAACTGATCAACTGGAGCAGAGGCTCTAGAAGGACAAAAGGGACGCAAAGTTTGCAAGGGATGATGCACTCCTTGCCCAAGAACGCAAGACACAAGAGCAATACACCAAGGTCAAGGCAGAGAAGAAACTGGAAAGAGTCCAGGAGAATCTTGTCGAATCTTGGATAGAGATAAGGAAGGAAACACCACAACTGTCGGAATCCAATGTCGCAGGAGAGTCTAAGTAGCATATTGAGATACTCCAGGGAGAATGGTCACAACTATCCATTTAGGTAGAGAACCTGGAAGCACAACTGTGGGAGAACCAACATGAAGTAGAATAATAACCCAAGAATCTTCAAGAGCATATGGAAAAGTAGTGCTGGAAGGAAATAATTCCAGAGTAGCACTACACAAACACACATCTAAATGCACGAGGATATTTCACGAAGTTAGCGATTGGATGAGTACCATTGCAAGGCACAACCAAATATGGAGGATGTGCATGCAAGGATACAATCACTCAACGAAGAAATTTCGGTCACCATGGATCCGCTGGAGCAGTAGGATAAATTTGATCAGATTCAAAAAGAAGACAACAAGCTGAATTCTCTATTTGAAGCGCAATCAGTAGCTAAAAGATCAACGCAAATTCCAACTGGTTGTTCAGACAACATACATGCAGATGCATCATGTAGATGATACATCTGATTTTGAATGGAACTCCCTGGTTGAATCCAAGCCTAAAGGATGCATTATAGATACGACTCAAAAATTTGTAGCTAAAGCCTCACTCCTTGCCAGGAAGTGGCAGCATAACATTATTAGTTTTCAAGAAGTTAGGAAGTGGGCCTTAGAGTTGGTCCTAGAGTTGGGCCCTTCATTTGAAGAGGCAGAAAAGGAAAGAGCTCAAGCAGAAGATGAAAGCAAAGTGGAGACAAAGGACAAAGGAAATCAACAGGCACTTCGAGAATCCACGAAAGAGCCAAGGACTTGACTTGAGGGTGATTCAAGGATTGTGCTCGGAGCCTGTTGTCCCCTTCATTTTTGGTTATAAGTTACGCAAGGAAGACTACAGTCCCAATTTTGGTCAAAAACAAGTTGCGCAAGACACAATGGTTCTGGATAGTGGAGCAAGAAAAGAAACAGAAAATTGTTGTGAAGAAGGACAATGCAACACCAACAAGGAAAAATACGTTACAACAGAACAAGAACAACACTACTACATATGGGCAGATTATTCCACTAAAATTTTCCATGCTTCAACTAGTTTCATATTTTTTTTAAACATGGCGGGATTTTCGTCGATATTGCCATGAAAGTTCGTCATAATATCAATGAAAATCTTATTTAAATCTAGTCCAGATTTTCGTCACTATAGCGACTAACTTTCATGGCAATAGCGATGCAAATTTTTCCTATATCACTGGTCGGTGTTAACGGCTAGTTGACTATTTTATCTATATATACGTGACTTTGAGAGACTTTGCGACACAATTTCTATAGTTGCGACACTATTCTTGGCTTTTGTTTGAGCTGTTTATTTTTTCCGTCACCCACCAATTGAACAAGTCCAATTCTCGATCTACATAGCTCGAATTTTGAAATTGCAAGGTTAGTATGTTATTTTTTATTGATGTACCCATTTAACTTGTAATTTTTTTTTCAAATGTCCAAATTTCATTTAGCTTGTTTTTTCCTTGATAATATATTATAATATGTGTAGTACCATATTTCATGTCTTTGGTTT
>SNQJ01S0235089.1:0-14081 GCA_010110895.2 Picea sitchensis | reverse complement strand
GATCTTAGTACTAATCCACTCTATCTGCTTATGTTACAGTTTCCATATTAGGTTACTATGATTACACTATCTATGAGTAATAAGTATCATTACCTATGCTCATTATTGGTACTAGTAAGATCATCTTAGCTAACTCATGTACATAGATTATGGAAATAAGGTACAGCTTAATCAAAGAACACAACTATACTACTAAGCATTTGACACTACAGATTCATTAGTAATGATTACTATGATGATTACGTGAATAAGGAGAAGTAATACCAATAGCTAACGTGTTGTTGATATACTAAGTGTAATACGGGTGATTACCGATCTAATGGGATTACAAGGGTATTTATAGAAGAGTAAGTTCATGATGTGTTGTTACTGAGTACTGATATGACAGTAAAGCTTACTTGTATAATCTTATTAGCATGATGTTCTCACCAAATGATGTTGTCAATTATTAGGTAAATACAGACCATTATAAGCACTAGGTAAAGCATCATATACTGCATTAGATTGGTATACTATAAATTACTGATATAAGTTATATGTACATGTTTGCTTTCTACTAAGATGATGAAATGGTTTGAATCCCATTGATTTGATTCACTTATCCCTTAGATGATCTATATGGACACGAGCTTGTACTAAGTATGAGTATTGGTTAACAAGAACCATTGGTTCTTGTTAATCTATATTCTGTAATCTGCTTAACAGGAACCAATGGCACTGAAAGGGATAGAACATAATGTAAGATCAGTCATATGTATACACTATCTATAACAGGGTATGGTAGTCATACTGAATAGTTACCCATGCTAATAATACATTGTGGAGTTGACAAATTGGATCCAAAGTAGGATCCAAAGGAAAAGTTTGAACTGAAAATTGCTTGTGGAGTTGACAAATTGGAAGGAAAAACTATTATTTTAGAAATGAGGCCTATCAAGTCAAGTTATGACACATGCAGGTCATTTTATGAAATTATCCTTCAGTCTTTAAAGGCAATGTATGAAGTGGTGAAAGAGAACCTTGATCTTGAAATTATATAAATTCCTCGTGTGCTCCCCTGAGATGAATATTATGTAATATATCACGATGTATATCACCAATTTTCAAGAGAATTCCCATGGTTTGTCCTCCAAAATTCATGGATGGTAATGACAAGCATAGTCAAGTTCTTTTTTCACTAAACATTGTAGATGGGAAGAGGGTGATGAATGTGAAAATTTGTATTCAACTATAAATTGGATTATAGAACCCAACGGGAGAATCATTATTTATACACCTTCTATGTGCCTTAAAGATAAGGGAGAGGTGTTTAAGGTTCTTTTTCACTATTTAGAAAGTGAATCATATCAAGTGAGATGGGGAGTAAAAGCTTCTCCTACTATGTATGAAAAAATTGAAAAAATAAGAAAAGAAGAATGGAAACAGCTAAAGAATATGTTGAATTTAGAGTTCCTTTTCAACCACTTGGAAAGTGCCCAGGTGAGGTCAATAATTTTATTTGTTTTGTTTATTACATATTTCAACATCATAATGATGAATACATGAATGGTCATTGATTTTTAATTTTTTTATTATTTATTTTGTTGTTGTTTTTGGCTAGGTGAAAAAGCCAATGTTTCAAGGAAAATTGATATGCTTGTATACCGGGAATCGTGAGGAGGTTACATTTTCCAGACGGAATGCAATGGAGCACTTCATGGACATCATTTACATTATTTATATTATCTATAACTTCTCTAGAATTGGCTTTACTAAAAATATTTCGAAGGATTATTCACTGAAAATATTTACTGAAAATACAACTGAGACAGAAGGGATGCCTTTGTCAAATTTGTCCATGTATGAAACTATGAGATTTGCAATGCATCTTGATCATTTGGAAGAAGAAATTAATGTAATGGACGAAAGTGACAAGCAATTGTGTGAACTGAAAATTATTTTACATTATGTTCAACTATGGTGAATCCATTACCTTCATGGATGAGGGGGGCAGAATGATTACATCTTTTAGAGGACACATTTTGGAGTCGATTTTTCGAGATGATAGGAAATATAGAGCACAACAATTCATAAAGTCATTTATGGAGGATTTCGAAGCAGGAAAAGAAATACACAATCAGGACCCCAGCGTCTCCAGAAGCCTTGTTAGCTTGATCGAAATAAACAAGGTTGATCGCTTTCTTTGGTATCTATCCTGAATTTTCTGAATCATATTATTTTGTATTAACATAATCATTTTCCAGTTCTTATTTCCTAAAAGGAGGGGGAAAATGGGTCACGGCCAAAGGTGACTTGGCCGACTTCAAGAAGCTTTTGTATGTTAAAGGATTTCCTGTCAGAGGGAACAAATTGGTATAGAAGTTCATCATTAAGATTCTTCTCAGTGGTATAGAAGAGGAAAACTAGGCGGTTGCAGGTCTTCTTATTGTTGCGGATGTTCTAGAGAGATTTGTGATTGTTTCTACCAACCAAATTGAGGGGCATGCCTACTGAATTGAGGGTCGTTTTAGCTTACACGCGATGAATTGAGGATCTGTTTAGATTACACGCAATGAATTGAGGGTTTGTTTAGCTTACACGCTTGCAGATGTTCTAGAGAGATTTGAAATTGTTTCTGCCAACCAAATTGAGGGGCATTCATGCCGAATTGAGGGTTTGTTTAGCTTACACGCGATGAATTGAGGGTATGTTTAGCTTACACGCGATGAATTGAGGGTCTGTTTAGATTACACGCGACGAATTGAGGGTCTGTTTAGCTTACACACTTTCAGATGTTCTAGAGAGATTTGAAATTGTTTCTGCCAACCAAATTGAGGGGCCTGCCTGCCGAATTGAGGGTTTGTTTAGCTTACACGCAATGAGTTAAGGGTTTGTTTAGCTTACACGCAATGTTGAGGTTGGCTCAATATACTAAGCTCATTTATGATTCTTAATTGTTAAATAAAGCACAATGAATTTATGTGGGCAAAAAATCCTAATTTGTGGTGCATGGACATCAACCAACGGGGTTACACAACATTTCCTCATAAAAAAATGACATTTACAGAAAAACACTAATTTATAATGAAGGTAGAGTCCGATGAAAATAAATTTCCCTGTGCTAATAATACCCAGGCTATGCGAAAAATACCTTGAAGTACAGAAAATTGGAGCAGTTTTCAGTTCGAACAGTTACCCATGCTAATATTACCTAGGCTATGCGAAAAATACCTTGAAGTACAGACTCCTGCACCAGACTCTCAGTGACCGCAACCAACATCGACCAACCTCTCATGCACCAACAATGACCAACAGGGACCAACCTCTCATGCACCAACAACGACCAACAACGACCAACCTCTCATGCACCAACAACGACCAACCTCTCATGCACCAGACTGTCAGCAGTTCAGAAAAGTATGGATTGACCGATGTGCGGGAAATATATAAAACCTTTTTCGGCCGAAAGTTGTTTTCGAACGAAAAAACCTTTCGGTTGAAAGAAGTTTCGGCCAAACAATCTTTCGGGCAAAAAGTTGGTACCAAATGAAAAAAATTCGTCCCTCTAGTAAGTTTTCGGCCGAAAAGATGTTACCAGATGAAAAAACTTTGTCCGGCTAATATGGTACACGAAAATCGAGGGCATTGTCACGGTACCATTCGATTTGACATCCAATGGTTCGGCCAAAACATTTTTCAGCCGAAAAAATAAGACTTTCGGCCGAAAAAAGGTTTCTAGGAATTTTGGAGACCCGATTCTTACAAAAGTGTTACCCACCTTCATGATTTTACCCCCATGGAATATATGGAATTTAAAAAGGGTGCAAAAAGTTCTCACTATAGTTTAAAAAAAAAAAAACTTTTGCAACATATACACTTTGCATTCTATAGTGATAAGCAACCCAAAATGAACAATAGTAGCCATGGAGTGAGTTATGCTTTGGATTATTGTGATGGTTTGAACAATAAGTAAATTTATCTTGGCTACAACAATCCTTTGACCTTCTACAACTTGGTTATGACGCTAGAGATTGGTGCCCACCATTGCATGTATTGTAAACCCTAGAAATCAGTCTGTATAGCCAAGGAAACCAAATTTTCAATTTTTTGTGAGAGTAGAACCAAATACAACCATACAAGAGAGCCATAAACCATGTTTTCATTTCCATATTGCTCAAAGCCAACCACGATAGCCTTGTGATTGAATCCTTCAACGGACTCAAAAAACCTATATCCAATTCAAGATTAGAAAAAGTAGCATTGCAGCTTAATAAAAGTTAGGGAGAAGCATAACAAATATGACAAAGCAAAATATATTTAGTTTCTCACCATCCATTCTTGTTTTATAATCAAATTCACATTGTTTGAACAATGTAGAACTAAACTTTGTTAGAAACCATGTATGATACAAAGTTCATCTGAGAACAACAATAAACCATTCATTTTATTTAAGTCAATATAAGTGTAAATGCAAAACCTCTTGAGCTCTTGTTTGTAATTACTAATAAGGATAGAATTATCCATTGGAAAATATGAAAAAATAGAAAACTTTTCTCTAAATATAAGGAGGTGTAAAAAAAATAACGCACCAATGTTAAGGAAAAACACTTTGGGTTATTCATATTACTAATAGATAATTGAAAAGCAAGATAACCAAGTAGAGTCACTGATACTTGGAAAAAACACGAGTGGATCACTACCAAAAAACACTTTTTTTTTAATTGTTCAGCATTGGCTTTTCTCCTTCTACTGATCATTTATCTCCTTTGGGGCTGAACCTTGTGGCGATATGCAGATTACATTTTTACAAAATTTAAGCTTAAGCTTATAGATTGAAAATTCAACACAATAAGTTCTCATATCCTTGAAAATGTACTTCTACAACACTTTCAGTCAAAAAAAAATAAAAAATACTCTGTTAAAAATTTATATAAATTTTTTTATATATAAATGTTTTGATATCAATATTTTTTTTTATTACTAAAACATTTCGTATTTTGTATTGAAAATATTTCAAAATTAAATATGGTTTTTATACTATTTACCAAAAACCAATATCTTTAAAAATTTCAAATTGTACTTCCTCCTCCTCCTTAAAAGTTGTCACCCATAGTAGAAAATAAGTAGATAAATAAAGGAATTGACACCACTAAACTTGGTCACGTGCCATTCATATCCCGTATCTTTAATATTATGAGTCCCTGGGCAATATAGCTTTCAATTCAACGTCAAAATTACTTTGACTGTCAAAAACGTGCAACATTTTCATTATGGTGAACAATAAGCTTTAATCAAAATATTATAAATAAAGAAAAATATTTTATTTTTTATTTGTTTAAATATTTAAAAATATTTTTATTGATAAGTACAAATGAAGTGACAGATATTTCCCAGTTTGGAAGGGATTTGTGACCGGAAAAAACAAATTAAAAAATTAAATTTGAAAAAAAATTGCAAATCGGCAATTGGGCGAGGAGAAAGTGATGTCAATTCATAATAAGTAAATTTTATATTTTATTATGATATATGATTCATGGAATATAATAAGCATTTGGAATTCAAAAATATCATTATGATGTGGGACATCCCATTTAAAGCAACTGACTTTTATTGAATGGTTTTGGATAGCAAGACAATACGGATTGATTCTGGGTTTGAATGCTAGGGTGCAAAGTCATTCCACAAAATCACACAACATCTTCCAACATCTTCCAACTAAATGAACAATTTATTATATTTATATAGAAAACCAACACACAATTCAGTAACGACTTGCCGATTTAGAAGCCTAATAATGGCATCAAAATGTAATTCACAATTTACAAACCAATAATGGCATGGAAATCCTTTGGTGATGAACTCAGTGAACAAACATTTTTCTCTATGTTTCTTCTTTTTTCCCTTCGTAATCGATTCATAAAATAACATCCCCAGTATTATACCTGACTTCGGTGTATATTGTAATTGCTATTAAGTCAATTTTTTTTTATTTTTTATTAATTTTCACTGTTTCCTTAAATTTTTTGTAATTGCTATTAAGTCAGACTTTTTATTAATTTTCACTGTTTTCTTAAATTTTTATAATGATCGGTGATATGATATTTTGTATTAAATTTAATTTTTAGAAAAATAAACATTTTTTAATTTAATTTTCAAATTTTTTAAATTTACACTTGAAATTTTGTGAAAAATAGTTAGATTGGTAGATTTGAATGATTATTTCTGTATAACTCAAGTGTCCAAAAAAAAATTCAGCATGTTGAATCTATTTAGTAGAACAGTTAGACAACCCCTTTTTTTTCCAAAAGAAAATTTGCTCAAAATTATATTAAAGATATAATTTTCTTTACATATTGACCATACATAGGATTCCAAAATTCCTCTACATCCAGAGTACATAAATAAAGGCCTATTCAAGGCACCTCAGACTCCCTTCAAGCAAAAAAACAAAAAAACCTACAATTCACTGGAATGAAATGAAAGATTCAAATTTTCCATTCCAAAAGGACTTAACTATTTATCCCCTTCGATGTTTCTACTAAAATAAAGATTCAGAAAAAGTCATAAAACCATTTCATGGCAGAGAAGTTTAGTATATATCCAAATGCTTAGTTTCACCCCCTCCTCCGGGTTCCCACTGATAAAAAGATAACCTTCCAGAAGGTGACAGTAGTGCTTCTTTGGAAAGCGTATCTGCCTCCTTATTAAACTCCCTGAAAATATGATGGAAAGTAAGGGCTTGGAATTTTTTACATAAAAACTTTGTGCGTTTTTTCCATCCTTCAATAGCTACTATATCCAATTTTCCCTTTTCATTTAGCCATTCAATAATGACTTTTGAATTGCCAAAAGATTGCATCCGTTGAATACCCAGGAAATTTGCTAGAAACAGTGATGCCAAAATTCCTAATAATTCAGCCTTGGAATTTGTACCTCCACCACAATTAAAAAACCACCTATAGATCAAAATCTCAGAAATTTTAATTACTCCTCCGACCCCACAGGATGACCGGTCACTTCTTGCAGCCCCATCGAAGAAATCAAAAACTGTTCCTTCTTCATGAAGTATAAAGCATTCCTTCACAGCTAAATTAGGGACAATATTACTTTTAGGTCTAAACAGTCCCATTACCTTATGCATTACTGAAAAAACCGAAGGCCTCTTGTTTTCAAAGATGCCCCTATTCCTTTCGATCCACAAAAGCCAACAGGTTAAGGTCGCCACCTCTGAAGGAACAGTTTTATCAGTGATCCAATTATAATAAGCATCAGTTATATCCTGGTCTGGCCATATCCGCTTTAACTTCAAAGAGTTCTTTAACAAAACCCATAATTTTTTGGTAAAAACACAGCTGATGAAGAGATGATCAATGCTTTCTGCATGATTCTTACAAAAAATACATAAACCAAGCCCTTCAATGCCTCTTCTTTGAAGTCCATCCCACGTTAGAATCTTCGGGGAAATAGTCAGCCATGAAAAGAGTTTGATCTTAAGTTGAATCTGCCAGCTCCAAATTTTTTGTATCCATTTGGAAGAAAATTTAAAATTCTGAGTAGTAACAATGGCTAGGTAAATATTCTTTACAGTAACCTGTCCAGAGGAATCCCCCCCTTCCCACAGTAGTTTATCATTTTCCTCACCAAGGTAGATTCTCGCTGCTGAAAGACATTGTATAAAGAGGTGCCATTCTGCTGCAAGAGAGCCTCTTAAGCCCAAAGTATCGTTGTTGAACCAAGGATCAGAAAAATCACTTGACAGTTGAGGGTTCCACGCATTGACCAACACCTTAATCTCCTTTCTAGAGAGATGATCAAGCAGAGCCTGAGATAATAAGGCTTTTTCCCCCATACCCAGGATCATATCTCTGCCTATACGAATCTAATTTCCCGACCCAGGTAGACAAACCTACCAGTGAAGTAACAAATGGATAGATTTTAGCAAGTTCCTCTAGATTCTTGATGCAGAATAAGCTTAGAAGATGGTCGATCTAAACCATTGGATCACATCGAAATGTCTTAAATACTTGTCCATTACTATGTTATGCCATAACCCTCTACCAAAGAGAGTGTTCCAAAGAGTGTTGGCTAACAAAGCTAAATTAAAATGCTCCAGATTTCTAAGACCCCAACCCCCACAAGACTTTGGTCTCGACAAAACCTCCCAACTGCATAAGTGGAAATGACAAGTTGTATTATTACCATTCCATAAGAAATTGAAGAAAATTTTCCGAATCTGGTTGATTATAAATTTTAGAACTAACTCCACTACCATCCAATATATAGATTGGCTTTCCAGAACCGTCTTGAGTAGAATGAGCCTCCCACCTAGTGAGAGCCATTTATAACACCACAAACCAATATTTTTTTCAATCTTGTTCACAAACCACATTCAATCCACCACCCTTTGAGATCCAGTTTTCAGAAAGAAACCCAAATATTTGAACCCTAAGTTCAGGGCTATGAATGGAAAAGCAAGTAAATTTCTGAAAGGAACCAGTTATGTTTCACTTAGACCTTCAAAGTGGACTGTAGTCTTAGAAGAATTTACCTGGAACCCAATAGCTTTGCAAAAAAGGTTAATGCAATCTAGAATTTCCTTCCATTCATTAATACCCACATTGGACATAATCAGAACGTCATCAACAAAAAGGAGGTGCAGGATGTTCACCAAACTTGAAATTTTAACACCCGAAATTTTATTATCCACTTTTCCTTTTGTTAATAATAAGCTGAGGGCTTCCATAATTAGGATAAACAGTAAAGGAGACAAGGGGCAACCCTGCCTTAGGCCCCTTCCACTTTTGAAGAAATCTGAGGCCTCGCCATTGATGATAACAGCAAAAGTAGGAGAGATAACACAACTCATTATCCACCTGGTCATAGGAATATCAAAGCCTATCTGAAGGAGAACCAGATGCAGAAAATCCCAATCCACACTATCATATGCCTTTCGTAAATCCACTTTGAGAAGAAAAAATTTCTTGTTTTTCCTCTTAGAAATACTATGTAAACACTCAAAAGCAGTGCCAATAGCATCCTGGATCCTGCGACCTTCTATAAACCCAAACTGTTCTTCAGAAAACTGACTAGACAGGATAGGCTTGATTCTATTTGAAATAATTTTGGAGATCAACTTATAGCACAGGTTGCAGAGGGAAATCGGCCTAAAATCTCCAAATGAAGAAGAGTTATTCTCTTTCAGAATCAACGTTTAAAAAGTAGAATTTAAGCATCCAGGGATTTTACCATAAATTCTTAATTCCTCCACCATATGCACTAAATATTCACTGACCAAATCAAAGAAAGAGATGAAAAATTCCACTGTCCAGCCATCAGGGCCTAGACTTTTGTCCCTCTTAAAATGATCGAGAACCTTTTTAATTTCCTTTGATTTTACAGGTTCATGAAAAGCAATTAAATCCTCGGCTTGTTCAGTCCGAGCCTTGTAGAATTCCTTAAAAAAATTAGTCACTGCCTTTTTCAAACCTGCTTGACCCCTGCATTGCTCACCAGACTCCTAAGTTATTTCCCAGATAGTTTCTTGTTTGCGCCTCTGACTAGCAAAATTATGAAAAAAATTGTGTTGGAGTCACCGCTTTCAATCCACGTCGCTCGGATTTTTTGACGCCACTTTTCCTCATTATAAATTAAGATCTGGTTTCTTTCTTTTTCCAAGATTCCCAACATCACTTCCTTTTCATTCATTGAATTGCTTCCATCTAAACTTAAGTAAGCATCTTTGATTTGTGCTTCCAAATTTATCAAGCTTCTCTTTAACAAATCTTCCTTCTTTTTCGACCACACTTTTGTCTGTTGTTTTAAATCTCTCAGCTTCCAAACAAGTCTACGCTGAGATCCTTCTTCTGATAAATACATGTTATCCTGCCAGAATGAAGAAACTAAGCACTTGAACTCATCATCCTTGGACCAAACCGGATTGAACTTAAACGGATAGATCTTATTTACAAGGGCAGTATCCATTTGAAAAACAATAGGAGCATGGTCCGATATAAACGGAAATTCTACCCACGAACGGTAATAATATCGGGAGATTATTAAGTTTTCTGCAATAATACACTTGTTCAATCTTTTCGAAATAACCTGTGATCCCTGACAACCATTGCACCAGGTAGGCACCATCCTGTCTGGTCGAATATCCACCAGGTTCTTTGAATTGAAGATAGATTTTAGTTGATCTGCCAAGGAAACTGAGAAGTTAGTACTTCCCCACACTTCCTCAGCTGAAAGTGTAATGTTCATATCCCCCGCAATTATCAAATTTTCAGCCGAGAGTAAACCACTATTCGCCAAAGTCTGCCAAAAAATTATTTTATTCATACACAGACCATAAACATTTAGTAAAGAGATAGAACACAAAGTTGATGTAATCCGACCAAATAAGAAAATACCCCCACAGGATAAAGAAGGCGAAAGAGAAAAATAATCTGGATCCCAGGATACTAAAAGCCCCCCGTAAGTACCAAAGGAGCTTACAGCACTAGACACTCAACTCGGGCGAAAAATCTGAACAAAATTCCTAGTTTTTTGATCATCCATAAGAGTCTCTTGTAAAAACATGATATCAGGACGCACACGATCCAACACCTTGTGAAATGCGGTGGCTTTAAGGGAGCCCCCTATCCCTCAAATGTTTAGGGATAATAAAATCATTAGTTTGACCTTGCTAGGGCCTTCAACGCTCTAAGTGCCCCACTGTCCACAGTGGTCGATTCCTTCACCTCAGAATTCGAAATACCCCCAATCCCCTTTTTCCATGAGCTTCTGGTTTTAATGGGCGAGACCTCTATACCCAATCCCCTAGACCAAACAAATTTATTGTCCTTGCTTATATTGGTATTCTTCGAAGACGAAGCACATTACCCATCCAAAGCCTCATTTAAAACCGCTTTCCCCAAAAATACTAGAAGGGGGACCGAAGTATTAATACCCCGTCCAGTGAGAATGAGACTGTAAAAAACTTCGAGTAGAGCTTCATCATCAAGTTCTAGTTCACGACAACACTGCAGACTTAAATCAATACCCATCTTTAAAGGAGACCCACCACCAATCGGTGAGGAAGGGAGTTCTTTAAGAACAGGATCACCAATAATACTCGTGCCAACATTTGGGGTGCTACTGTCAATACCAGGCAAAACCACAGGGTTGACTTTATCACTAATGCTCAGCCCCGGGTCAACAATAACATACTTTTGACTAGATTCAAGACCTAAAGTCACCATGCCATCTTTAGAGACCGCTTCGGCCTCTGAGAAGGAGTCCAAAATAGGAGCAGAATCCACAAAATCTTTTTCCCACAAAGTAAGAGAATTAAATAGAGACGGGCAAAAATATTGTAACTTACCCAATAGTTTCTCCATTTGCAAATTCTGGGCCCTTGTAACAGACCTGTAGTTGGGGTCAAACTTACCAAAAAGTTCGACATTCGGAGTACAGTCTGGTATATCCCAGTTGTCCAATTCTTCCTCAATGTCTTCCACGACCTCCCCTCCTTTATAGTCCCTACGCAAATGCCCCGTACTGTGGTAGTGGTTGCACCTAAAGGGAATACCCAGGTAGTCTAAATGTTGCTTAACCTTCCTCTCCCTCCGCACAATGTCCAGGGACTCATGTAGACCACCATGGATGTCTAGCTCCATCAAAACTTTGTCGACCTTTCTGTCTGGTGCTATGAGGGCTGCATTATCTACAGAGATAAAAGTACCAAGGGAGTCTCTGATAGTCCTAAGAGTAGATTCGTTCCAGAAATGGAGAGGGAGCCCTGGTAAAAGTACCCAGAGATGTCTCTTCGCAAAATACTCACTGTGTGGATTAAAAGCAACAAGCCACCGCTTTATCATTAAGCTACTAGCCCCAAAAACCCACCGAGTCTCTAACAGAAGTTCAGCATCCTCTAGCGACCTACACCGAAAACCTAGCCAACCTTTCTCCAAGAAAAATACCCTCGGCGAGTAGCCGAGAATGGGTTGTCAGTTTTTATCCATCCAAGCCTAGAGCGGTTCTTGAGGTAAGTAGTGATAGGATACCCGGTCGACAAGCCTACAAAGTGCCATGTTACAGGTTTCCATTAGACTAATATCTGAACCCAAAACTAACTCCCTCGGCACCTTATTGGGTTTCCAAATCTTTTGTTTCTTACCAGTGGGAAATGAACTACAACATACCAAACTTTGTGGTAAATCCCTTCTAAAACCAGACAAATGGGGTAGTAACACCTCCGAAGGCAACGAGTTCGAGGTAGGAATAGTCGAAGCCTGAACAGAGGAATTCAAAGATCTAGGAGGGAAAACAGGCTTCTCAGCTGATAAGGTAGATGAAATAATGCCATTAAGTTTAGACTCCCATCTTAAAGGCTCACTGCAATGTGAAGTGATAGGGTTATTTAAAACATTACACTTCCAACCACCTGAATCACGGGAAACCATAATGGTAGCTGACAAAAATATAAAGGGGAAGCACAAAAAGACAATACAAAGATGACACCTAGAAAGCAATAGAGAAATCTCTCTGATGGACCACATTCCAAAGATGAAAGGATAACAGACAAGATCGATGACAGACCGTAAGCGAGGGAAAATCGGGTCCCACAAATAGTAACTGGATAGTTAGGAAACACTTAGACTGCTAGTTAGCCCTAAAAAAACAAGAAAAAAACCAGTTCCCACAAATAGTAACTAGTCAGTAAGGCTCCACTCTTACAGAGAAAGAAAACCAGAAAATAAAATAAGTAATAATACCAAATCACCTCCCAGGGTTCTCAAAAGGACTGCATATAAGATGTCGTTATTCAGTGATAGGTGTGATGTTGTCATATGGGTAGCCTGCAACGTAGCTTGAATGCGATGGCTGGAAAGCGGGAAAGCATTCCCTCGCCTGTCAGTTTGTGAGGATAGCCTTGATGCATGTCTGGATTCAATCCGATGTTGGGTAGGAACGACAGCATCTGGGTTGTAATCTAACCCTCGCAGTTTCTTACATTCTATGGGTTTTTGCTCCTTCATTCACCGTAACCTTACCCTCTCTTGCAGAATCTTTACATTTAAGGTATTGTACCATTCTAGTTCCTGTGGTTCGGGCTGCTCCTGCAGTTCGCGTTGTTGTTATGCAGCAAGGGTGTGTTTACCTTCCGAGTTCCTTTTCCGTTCTATCCTAGTAATAGAGTGGAATCAAACATATAGCTTATGGTTCTTTAGCACGAGTCGGTCAATACTTCAGTCTACGCTCACGACTGCTTCAAACTACTTCTACCATTCCTGAAAAGCTAGTTTGGCTCGGCTTTGGTTTTTCCATCCCACCTCTTCCACGTTTAGTTAGATAGCCCCCTTAGTTTTAATGAAACAAGTTTTATATGATCAAGAAATTTGCCAAGAGAATAAATTAATTAAAATATTAAAATTTTCAAAAAATAAATAATTACACCACGTTTTATCAGTGAGTACGAGATTGGATACAACAATCTTCCCGAGTGTTCTTTCCGGCAGGTTCGGCTGTGTCGTTTTAAATTTTTGGTTAATCTAGAATTATGATCGATTTTCTGAGCATCTAGGTTGGTTTAAAATGGGGCAAAACATCTGGGATAATGTTCTAAAATGCATGGAACTTTGATCGTGCTAAACTCAAACTATCCTTGAAAATCTGGTCGGATTCAAGCCCATTTTTTTTTTAAAAACAAATCTATTTGATCCCGAATTAACATACTCCAATTCAATTCACTGAAAATCCTGCCAAAATCTGCATACGTAGAAATTGTGAGAAGTACTATTCTTTAGGAGTAGAACAACTCGGAAGCAATTTTCCCTCCCGAACCTACTCCCTCTTGCAGGTACCTTTATGCTTTCCAGCCACTCCCTGATCATGCTGTGGCACTATCCCTGAGAGGCGAGCAATAAGTACCTACTGCAGACTAATGAAGATTGTTTCCAAGTGCCCTGATGTACAAACGTGTTAGAATAAAGCTTACTTTAGTAAGAGATAACTGTTGTAACTGTGAGTTTCAACCATTACTGTTGTAACTGTGAGTTTCTAGGTTTACTATTATTAGCTAATCAGATCCACTTAAGTCAGTGATCTGCATGCTATATATG
>SNQJ01S0235087.1:0-13924 GCA_010110895.2 Picea sitchensis | reverse complement strand
TTAGGTCATTTAATCCGTCGTTTTTGCAGAGCCGACTCTGATTTGAGGGTCAAATCACCTTGGGGGCCGGTCTGTAGGCGGTCGAGAGGCCGACCTATGCAATTAATGCGCCGTATTAGCAGATGCGCGGCTTTTTGTGTGGATAGTCGTGCGTCGGGCGCGCATGCGCGCAAAACACGTTTTTGTCCCGCGCATGTGCGCGCATCAAGCTAATGTAAAGCACCTTTCAATTTTTGGTTACTTTGTATAGTTTTTTTTCCCTTCTAGAGTGCTGTGAGATTAATTCAGTGCCATGAGTGACTTCATTGTTGTTTTGCTGATGTTGAGTTCTTGTCGCCATGTGCAGACGAAATTTCAGTGATAACAACTATGTTTAGGAGATTCAAATGCTCCCTCAGTCTTATAGGATGTCTCGTCTATTGTTGGTACATCTGTCTGGGTCTCTGCATCAATGGTCTCTAAAGGAGAAGGAAAATATGTGGGAATCACTACCTCAAGTTGAGCAGTTGTTTCTTCTGCTTCTGAAATTTTTGTTTGAGTTTTTATTTCATGTGTTTCCAAAGGAATCACTTCTTCATTTTGAACAACTTATTCCTCTGTAGCTGGAATCTCTATTTGAGCTTCCATCTCTATTATTTCTTCAGGGGTCTGCAACTCTGTTTTTGTTCCAACAGAACTTGTATGGATTATATTCCTAAGAAGTGGGTTCCTTACCTATGTTCTAGGCCTTTTGGATTTCTTCCTTTCATAGGCCTTATCAGCTTGCTCCAATTGTTTCCTTAATTCCTTAATTATTTCTTTGAGTCTACCACTTTTTGTTTTAGTCCTTTGATTTGTTTAACCCTCTTTCTCAACAGCTTGTTTTCCTATTTCAAACTTCTGATTTTATTGTGGCCTTTGCCTGTTGTTTTTTGTTTATGGGGAGTGTCAAGGTTTTCCTCTCCTTCGTCAATTAATGATTGTTCTCTTGTTTCTTTTGTGTGCTCGATTTGTTCTACAGGATTGTATACCTCAATGTGAGTTTTTGTTTGTGTTGTATCTTTGGGGAATGACATCTCTATGTTAGGGAGGTCCATAGCAGGATTTGAAGAAGAATCTGGTGGTTGGTGTTCTTCAGACCTGCTTATGTTTTTGGTAACTAATGTCCCTAAGTTCCCCAGAACTTGAGCCATATCTACCTCATAAATTTTGAAGAACTCTGTTGTAAGGTTTTCAAGTGATGGATGTGTATTTTCCTGAGTATTGTCCTGTAAGGGTTGTTCTGTCTATTCCATTTCCTAAATATTTTCTTGTGAGGGTTGTTTTGCCTGTACCATTTCCTAGGTTTCTCCAGGTTGTGTTATCCTTTTGCTTTTTCTTCTTCTTTTGGTAGTATAATTTTCAGGAACAAAAATTGTCCTCTTTCTCTTTTTATTTGGTATTTTTGCATGTGAGGTCTGAGTTTCTACCAGTTGGATGGAGTCTCCCTCAATTTCAAACTGAGGTAATGGAACTTTCATTTGGGTATTGTCTCTTCCTTCCCGGGTTGTCTCAATTTTAGGTTGGGGTAATGGAACTTCCATTTGGGTGGTATCTCCCCCTTCCTGTGTTGCCTCAATTTCCTATGGGGGGTTTTCATGGTGCAATTTAGGTTGTTCCAGTTGTAGAGTCCTAATGGCCTCGATTAGATCACCCCAAGTTATTTGAGTTTGGCTGAGGGCCCTGTTTACTATCAATTTTATGATTCCATGGTGGCTAATTATAGTGACGGGATCTTTAGCCTTCTGAGTTCTTCTAGTGACTTCATGTAACATGGCATTTAGGAAAAATGGTAAATTGATTAATAACCTCTATTTGAGTGCTGCTAACAATTTCAGGTGGCACGGCTGCATCATGTCATAACTCCCATCACAGGTGATATACCTTTGAATTACTCCTTCCATCTCCCTCCATGGCTCGCTGAGAGCATTGGGGTTGAGTCCCTTTCCCTTTTTATCAAGTTCCTCTCTAGGGTCTATGAAAGATTTCATAGCCTCTTTGAGCGTTGTATACTTCCCAGTCCATTGTATGCATGTGTTGGGGAGGCCTGTAACCTCTGCTATAGTTTCCTCAGTGACTGGAATTCATATGTCTCGGACCATGGAGACTCCTCCCTACAAGTTCTGGAAAAATGTGAGTGTGATATTCGTGTCAAATCCTTGAAAATTGTTGAAGTACTCTATCCACCCTAGACATTGTAAAATCTCTCTTGCCTGCTCGGCTACCTGCAGTAATGTGGGTTCTCGGTGTACACTTTGGTCGCCCATGTTTTATGTGAGAAGATGAGGATGGTTATCGTTCCTTGCTGCAGGTTAGTTCGACCAGATTTGGGAGCAATATTTCCAGAAATAGCAAAATCATGGAACAACACTGTGTATAAAAAATGTGAATTTTCTTCATTTACTACACTCATTGTAATCTATCAGTAAATGTGCAGAGTATCTGCCCCCCATAAATGGAAATGTCAACCTCGACCATCAAAATGTACGAGTGTAATAATGGCAAGTAATTCAGGTGAGGTGTGATTACTATGTCATCGTCGTCACTGGAAAGACAATCATTAATAACTTTTCAAAAATCACTTTAACGGTAATTATGAGCAATCATCACTTTGTGTGGGAAATTCAAATTGACATACCAAATGTTAAAAAATGTTTAAAGAAAAATATCTCAAATAATTTTAAATGTGTTCATGTGTTTTTAGAAATATTCCACATATCATAATGTTGTTACTTTCCCTTGTTATTGAATATAACCAGAATGATAGCCTCATTGTTTAGAAAAGGAGATCTAGGAACACACTAAAACTTGGCGTATTTAAGGTAAAATTCGATATCACAAGAAGAGCCACTGATGCCAGCAAGCGGCCATAGCCTCAATAGGGTTTCCTTTTAACCCATAGATGAGCCTGTATCTTTAATAAATAGTTTGAATTGTCTTTTCCCGGAAATACCATTATCCTGGTTTGGTAACCAGATGACGATAATGCCACTCACTAGATCGTAACCTAAGTGAACAAGTCAGATCATGATGAGATCGCTTGTCCTTTGATGAAAAAAATGTCAAAGGCAATTGGCCTCGTGTGGTAGCCATAGTGGGAATGTCACTTATGTTATTATCTGATGATCATGGTAGGTTGGCTCATGATGATACCCCCTATCCTTTGTGGAAGAATTTTATTACTTTTATTTTTTTATTTTTTTTTAAAGGATATCAAGGGAGGCTCATCTACTCCTTAAGAGTGAGGGATGGCATAAGAAGTGTAAGAATGAAAAGTAAAAATGTGTTTGAGATTCCTTATTATGATGTGAAAGAAATTTATCATTCAAGTATATGTATATATATAGGAGAAAGCAATGAGTTATGGTGGTTAAGGATTATGAACAATATTTAATATAATCCAGAGAAATTAATCTAAAAAGAATTCGATAAGGTATGCTAGGTAGTCCACAAAAATGAAAAATCATTCCTTATGATCATTAGAACTAGTGCTGATGAAAATTAATTAGTGAATATCATACCCAAAGGAGTGACTGACATAATAATGGCATGCTTGTTCATGAGAAAAGAGTCGTAACTTTTGAGAAAAAGGAATAGCAATAAGAAAAATGTAGAAGGAACAACAGTTGTTCCTTTCAAATGAACAACGTTATCCAAAAAAGGGACAACGGTCACTATAAAGGGAATAGTAGTGTAACAGAAGGAAATGGAAGTCGTTCCATTCGATTGAACGACAACTATGTGCAAAGGGAACAAAAATCGCACAAGGGGGATGGCAGTTGTTCCATTTCGAATGAACAATAACTATGCGCAAAGGGCACAACAATCGTATGAAGGGGACGACAGTTGTTCCATTTCGTATGAATGGAATCTACATGCAAAGGGCACATCAATCGTATGAAGGGGACGACAGTTGTTCCATTTCAAATGAACGGAAACTACATGCAAAGGGAACAGCCATCATACGAAGGGGATGGCATTTGTTCCATTTCAACTGGATGTCAACAATGATGTTCAAATTTTTAACCATCTAATTAAGTGATTGTAAACCTCCCACAGACATTCATGTTTTAGTGAATCTAGAATTGGTTATTCATCAACTAATTTCATTCAATTTTTATGGGTAAGTTTGCTCAATAATAGAAGTATTGGATGGTTTGTTAGTGTCATTCATTCATTACAATTGCCTGATTTTTTCTATGCAACATGACATATTCATCTTTATGGAAAAAAAAATAGGTTTTATTTTTTATGGTTTTTCAAGGTGAGATAGGAACAAAAAAGAGTGATAATTATATTCATTACAGTCATCTTTTCTAGTTCTTATTTTCTCAAGTGACTTTCCTAAAAAGAAAAAACTAAAAAACTCAATCAAATGTGTAACGAAAGCTATATACAATATGTACAGTGCTAGTAAAAATCATCATTCTATGAAATTGAGGTTGCTAGGTTACCTTCCCAGCCAGCTAAAATCTGAACAGTAGGGTCCTTACTTACTTCTTGGAAAAGGATTATTTTGAAGGTGGTTGATGGTAGAGTCGTAGTCGATGTCCATTTACTCTATGCTATTCGAATTTGTTGTCTCTATGATATTCAAATTTGCTCCTGGTGAGCGCCTTTGTCAGAATGTCTGCATCATGATCTTCCATAGGAATGTATTGAAGCAACATGATCTTTCATTGCACACAATATATGGGATGATGATATCAAATATCTATATGATTAGATATATCGTGAAACACATGATTAATCGAGAGTTTAATGCAACTTTGATTATCAAAATAAATCACTGTCATATCTAAATGAGAACCAAACAAACCAACCAAGACCTTTCTCATCCAGATAGCCTCACATGCAGCTTGATTCCCTGCCATGTATTCTACTTCCACTGAACTGAGTGCCACAGATATTTGTTTCCTACTGTACCAAGAAACAACTGTAGATCTGATACTAAAGATCCCCCCTGATGTTCTCTTTCTGTCTGTTGGGTTGCCCACCCAATCTGCATCCGTGAAGCCATGCAACTTCACCTCATCCATCTGTCTGTACTATAATCCATACTCAGATGTTCCCTTCAGATATCTCAGGATATGCTTACCCGCATTCCAAAAGAGTTTGGTAGCATTAGCCATCGCTTGACTTAGTTGGTTAACCGCATAGCAAATGCCTGGTCTTGTGTTCACTAAATACATTAGCGAACCTACTAATTGTCGATAGACAGTAGCATCCACTACCTCTCCAAAAGTAGCATCCTCTTTCCTCCAGTTTCCTGGAAGAGGAGTATCCATGGGTTTCCATCCCTCCATGTGAAACTTACCCAGTATCTCCCTTCCATACTTGCCTTAAGACACAAAAAGTTCACCATCTCGCTGCCATATTTCCAATCCAAGGAAATAATGAAGAAGGCCCAAATCCTTCATCTCGAAACTCTTTTGCAAGGTCATCCTTGCATGAGTATATCAACTGCTCATCACCAGTCAGTATTAAATCATCAACATAAAGAACGATGATTAAGATCATAACCTCCACAAAAATTTGGTATAGGTTTGCATCTTCTTCACTTTTGGTGAAGCCCAATCCGGTGAAATAGATTTCTATCCGAGTGTACCAAGCACGGGGTCCTTGCTTCAGCCCATACAGTGCTCTCTTGAGTCTGCACACATGTGACTCCCTGTCAAAGGTCTCAAAACCTTCTAGTTGTTCAATGTACACTTCTTCCTCAATGATCTCGTTGAGGAACGTAGTTTTTACATCCATCTGATGAATGAGTCAGCCCATCTGCGTTGAGAGTGCAAGGATGGATCTTATGGAAGAGTACCTTGCGATAGGTGCAAAGGTCTCATATTAATTTATCCCCTTGATCTGTGAGAATCCTCGGGCCACAAACCTAGCCTTGTATTTATCCACACTCCCATCAGCAACTTGCTTTACCTTGTAGATCCATCTCGAACCTACCACTGATTTTTCGGCTGGTCTTCGGACAATTTCCCATGCACTATTTTTGACAATGGAGTCATACTCCTCTACCATAGCATCAACCCAAGTGGGATCCTACACTGCTTCTTGAAAGGAATAAGGTTTAGACACAATACATTTTCTCATGAGAGCCATGTATTCAGCAAATCGATCAGGAGACTGTCTTTGTCTGCGTTGTGAAGTAGGGGCTCCTACATTCTGTGCAACATATAGTCTCAATCTGTCATCTTATGTGGTGTGATTTATGCCATTTATGATGGATGGCTCTACTTGAGTGGTTTCCCCCACTCCATGAACCTCCTCATGTGGCTAATCCACATCCTAAGACTCATCTTTGGGAACTAACAGTTCCTCTTCTGCATGTAAGTCTAGCTCCCTCGCAAGCGACAACCGCATGGCTTTCCCCTCATCGAATTTTATATCCCACTGCATAACAGTCATATTACTGTTCGGAAAATACACACGATAATTATGGGGTGTTTTTGTGTACCCCAGAAATATCCCAACTTCAATAGTCGGTTCCAGCTTCTTCCTGGAATCCTTGGTCACATGCACATAAATAGATGAGCCAAAAATTTTAAAATGAGAAACATCAAGTTTCTTACTAGTGAAAGATTCTTTAGGTGTATTCATGCCAAGTATTCTGTGAGGACAAAAGTTTTGCACATAAACTGCAGTATTGCATGCTTCTTCCCATAAATGCATTGGTAGGCCCTGATCATGCAACATCGCTCGTGTTGTACCCACGATCATTCTATTCTTTCTCTCCGCGACCCCATTTTGTTGTGGGTCATGAGGTCCTATGAGTTCTCTTAGAATTCCTTCTCTGCTGCAGAAGTCTTTGAATTCATTAGAGATGTATTATCCACCATTATTGTTCCTTAGAGCCTTCACTTGCTTCCCTGACTCTTTCTCCACCAATGCTTTAAACTCATAGAACTTTGAGAATGTTTGATCCTTCTTCTACATGAAGAATATCCAGCATTTACGAGAACATTCATCAACAAAAATAACATAATACCTATGTTTTTTTGTTGAAGAAACCTAGAACGGTCCACACATGTCTGTGTGAATTCTCTCCAGGATCACCGAATCACGGTTCTCCTTTTCATGAAATATGGACTTTACATACTTCCCTAGGGTGCACCCCTTGCACTGATCTAACTGAGAAAGTGTTCCCCTTGGAAATCCAATAGATATTTGTTGCATGATCTTCAAGGATCCATGATGAATATGGCCCAATCGCCTATGCCATAATTCGCCCTCATCCCAGCTCACCACTTTTTTTTTCTTGCCCATCATGGCACCACAGCCATCTACCTCCAGTATGTAGAGATTCTTAACTCAAATCCATATCTTCTTGACTTGACCCATTGCCTTATGTCACAGGTAGGATTTTCCACTGCTGAAATATAACATCATAGCCTCTGTCCTCCAACATTGCGACTGAGACCAGGTTTTTCTTCAGACCTGGAACATGCATAACATTTTTCAATTGAAATGGTTTACTTGAATCCCTTTGAAAGGAAATGGTACCAATACCATTCGCACTGTACCATCCATCGTCACCCATCTCTATATGCATTCTGAGATCTTTCTCCTCCAAGTCACTTAAATACTCTTTATCTCCCGTTATGTGGAAGGAAGCACCACTATCCAAATACCACACTGATCCCAATACACTTGACGCCATGCATGCGATCAAATATAAGTCAAGTTAAAATTGTGAGACAAGAGCCTCACCAATTGCAGCTCCAGCAACCATCTTGTTCTTCTTCTTCTGCGGACAGTTAGTAGCGAGATGCCCATGTTCATGACAGTGAAAACACTTCACTTTGGACAAATCCAACTTCTTGACTTTAGACTCATATTTTGAATGGAATTTATTCTATTTCCCTTTCCTTTCCTTGGCAGTCAAAGCACAATCCTCTTCATCATCACGGTTTGATGAAGATCAATCTCTGGTGTTCTGCCTGAACTCCTCTTGCACTAGATCTGACCATAGTCGTTCCCAATCTAACAATTTTTCCCTTCCATTGACAGAGTCTTGATAACTATGCCAACTCTTGGGAAGTCCTAGGATATCCAAGCTCACCAAATCATCAACAGTGATTGTTATCCCCACACTTCCAATCTCATCCCAACATTGGACAAACTTCGTGAGATATTTTGGAATGGTGTCGCCCTTCTCCATCTTGATCTTCCTGAGTTTATCTTTGAGCACCAATGTCCTATGGTCGTTGTTGTTTTGGAAAAAATCTATCAAAACCTTCCACATTGCATGTGGTGTGGATTTCCCATGGAGACTTGAGACAATTTGGTCTCATACTCCCTCCAATAGAATCCTCCTCGCCTTTGCCACTTCCTTTTTCCATGCATCAAGATTTGCAATGTCTGTCACATCCAGCTTTGGAACATCTTTGTCAATGTGTTCCTTCAAGACATTGTCTTCGAGTACTGCCTTCATCCTGTCCTTCCAATAAATGTAGTTTGAGCTACCCTCAAGTGCATACTCCAACCTCAAGCCATTGAAAGTCATTTCAATCTTGAATAAACTATCGCACCAAGAAAATCCTGCAAATTCAAATGTTATCCAACCACAAAACTCAACTACTACAATTCCTCTTGCCCTGGGAGGTTTGCACCCCACCTGAGAGCAGCCTGAGGTAATTTCACACCCTACCAGTGTCTAGCATGTGAACTTGTTGAGGAAGTTCGCACCCTACCAGTGTACAGCCTGCAAAAATCACAAGGAAGTTCGCATTGTAATGCACAGTGCGGTGAGGGAGGTTCACACCTCTCCTTTGAGCAGCCTGCAAGAATATTGATGAAGTTCACACCTCTCCTTTGAGTAGGGTGGGAGAATTTCTTCTCCTAGAAATGTGCGTAATTTTCAGTACTAAGGTTCGCACCCATCTAGAGACGGGACCTACAAAAATACTAAAATTTTCACACCTCACTTCTGTGGCTTCATGGCTCTGATACCATGTAGAAATTTCAATACAAATTAAGTATTTCCTGTGATTCTCCTGATCTAAAAATTATATGCCATTGTTAAATAAAGAATCGCTTCTACTATTATTCTTGCGGAAAATTAAACCACTATCACAAAGTGAAATATCAATAACACATAACACAGAAGTTTTTCCGGGAAAGCGTAAAGCTAAAAACCCCACTATCATATATTATGTATATAATGGATCATGAAACAATCTCATACAAAATTCTAATCCAAGATATCTCAGTACAATACAATCATCTCACACTGTCATACAAAAACTTAGCAAATACATGTGCCAATTCTCTGTGTCCAGACAACCTGCCTCCTCTACACAATCCTTGCAATTATAATTCTCACAATGAATTCGAATTGCCTAGTTTGCACATGCTCATAAGCATATCCTCTACATGTGTGATTGAATGAGTGCACTTCACTCAAATCACAACTAATAGCCAAACTGTCCCTTTCACCTGTTATCTCAACTGGGTTTCCACTGGATCTGACATGCATGTAGTTAACCGTGGTGAATCTTTAGTTGCATGTGAGTTCACTGATTGTGAATTAATTAATAATTAATTCACTGAACTCTCACTAGTGTAAGTTTAGTTACAACTAGTCCAATTGGGCTTAACTCACTTAACTGAGTTAAACTACTTCACAACTCTCATAACTACACTCATAACTCTGTTACAACTTCAATTCACCTCCATGTCTTATCAGTCAACCTTTGAACTCAAATGCTCCATAGTTAACTAATTTTCCATTTCATTTAATTATTTCAAGTAATTATGAGATAATAGATTAAAATTTATTGTCCAATTTATTTAAGGGAAAAGTAAATTAGACACATGTTTCTTGTTGACTTTTCAATAGTACCACACCTTTAGTCATCATCATATGACATTTTTCATGACTCAAAAATAACCTGGTAGCAATGCATCATTTAAGTACCTTCTCTAGATTGCTTAGAGCTTGATCAAAATCATTGCCATAAGGGGTGAAATCATCCATGTAAACTTCAAGCCCTTCATTAATCAGGTCAGAAAATATGATCAAAATAGCCCTCTAGAATGTGGTTGGAGCATTACATAATCCAAAGGGAAATACTATGTATGCAAAGGTATCCCAGGGACATGTAAATGTAGTTTTATCTTGATCTTCTGAAGCAATATGGATCTGATTATAGCCACTAAAACCATCTAGGAAGGATAAGAATTGCTTCCCTTCTAATGTTTCAAGGACTTGATCAATAAAGGGTAAGGGAAAGTGGTCCTTCTGGGTAGCTTTATTGAGTTCTCTGTAGTCTACATAGATTCTCCATTTTCCATTCTTCTTAGGGACGATTAATAGTGGGGAAACCCACCAAATATCTGAAATAGGATATATAAAATCAACATCCAACAGTTTTTGTAACTCTTATTTAACAAAATCCCTGAGATGAGGGTTCAATCTTCATTGGGGATGTTGAATGGGTCGGGCATTTTTCTCAATATAGATATGATGTGTACAGATTTGTGGATCGATGCCCTTCATGTCGGGATATTCCCAAGCAAAAGCTTGTTGATATTTAGAAAGGATCTGAATTAATTTGTGTTGTTGTTGCTCATTTAAATTAGCATTAATATTCAGAAACCTCCCTGGTGCAATTTCAACTGATTTGTTGTTATGGACAGTGATAGTGGTGATTTTTTGTTCCATCAACTCTTCCAAAGGATCTCCCTGTGCTTCATTACCTAACACATATTTTAACATTTGACATGTTGGATTTCTTATAATGGTTGGGTTGTTAATGAAGCTACTGATCACATCTTCTAGCTAGTTCTTAAGTCTGAGAGCTTCTTCCAACGTGAGAGGGGATCGTAGATCCTTTTTTGGATATCTAGGTGGTGGAAACTCTTGATGTATGATATACGGGCTAGGTTTAGCTGGAGGATACAAGATGAGGTTCTTTGTAGGACCTCCTCTATCAATTTTCATGTTGCCCATACGACATCCTATGTATGCATCTGTTTTTGCGAGCCATGGTCTTCCCAGTATCAATGGATGTCCATCAAGTCTACTTCTTGGGTTGATAATGAGAAAATCAGTTGGATATTCCCAAGAGTTGACTGAAATTTCTATATCTTGTAGTGTTCCGACAGGTTTAACCATTGATCGATTAGCCAATTGTAACATAATTGGAGTAGGTTCGAAGGAGGTGAAACCCAGGATGTTGCAAGTATCGATGGTCAGGATATTAATGGTTGCCCCCAAATCCACTAGTGTGTTTAGAAAAGAACAACCCTATATTTGAACTGTTACTATGGGGTTCTATGGGTCTACATACTTGACCGGTTCCTTCTTACCTAAAATGAGATCAGACAAGGCTCCTACCACGTGAACAGTTGATGATGAATTTTTAACTTTCCTGACAGGCTTCTTCACAAATAGTTCCTTAATTGTCTTTGCATAAATTGGGATGTCTTGCAGAGTCTACAAGAGTGGGATCTTAACATATAGATTCTTTAGTTCCCCTACAATGTCAAGGTTAGGATACACAGTTGGTTTTTCTATCATCAGCCTTTTGGGGAATGGCGAAGGAGGAGTTACGTCCTCATCAAGATTATGTTGCTCGACTATGTTTCCTCCCTGCTCTGTTTCTTCCGTTATGACCACCGTCGAGGGTATTATTGTTGGTGGTATATTATTTTCATTCTCCTACTCTCGGTGAATGTTACTTTCTTCAGGATAAATTATGCGCCCCGACCTCAACCGGAGTTCGTTGCACCCTAAAGAGTTGATTTCCCTATCCAAATTTTCAATAATCTGCACAAGTTGGGCTGGTCTATTATTAGGATTTGGGTGGGGTTGAGTTGGTAATTGAGGGCACAATTGTGGTTGAGGGTTCTAGGGTAATTGGAGTAGAGATTGAAAAGTGGGTTGATTTTGAGGAGACATCCCCATGGTTTGATTGGTCATTCCCATGGGGTGCTGCCAATTTTGGTTCCAATTGGGGTTTTGGGCAGCTGTGTTGGACCACTGTGAAGGATAGGGGTTGTTGTTTGAATTTTTCCAAGATGAGGTAGGGTATTGTGAGTTAGGCCAGGTGGAATTTGCAACTGGTTGATTTGTCCAAGTGGGATTTGCAGCTGGTTGATTTGGCAAAGTGGGATTTGCTGTTGGATTTTGTTGGGACTTCCAGGTGGGGTCAACGAATGGTTGGCCCTTCCATGTGTTTCCAAAATTTTGTTTCTGATTATACTGCCCATAAAAGAAAGAAGAGGGATCATGTGTGTTAGAAAAACAGGACCGCGGAGCAATAAAATAAAACAAATGTGAAAACAAAACACAGAAGATACACAATATAAGAGAGACACAGATTTACATGGTTCACCCAGTGTGGGCTACTTCCACCAAAGAAATTTCCAGGTCCTTCCTTTATTATTATCCAGCAAATGAAGGGATACAACCTACAACAAAACCCGCTGTAACTTCCTCTTCTTTCTCTCACAGTCTCCTCTCTCTGAATACAATATTCGCCATCAAACATAGCCGCAATACATTTCACTCATAAATGAGGGTTTCCTTCTAGGGAAAAAACCCTAACATAATTTATATCGTTAGATCCGCGACCTTATAATGAAGGGTCCATATTTACAATGAAATTACAATATACTTTTACAAGGCAATTTTTCCTTCGGGGGCTTCACCCCTGAACCCCCGCTTGCCCCCAACTAGGGGGATAGTCCCCCCGGACCCCACAGAGGGGGTACCCCCCCTCTGCACTCCCCCGCGTGGAAGAGTGTACATACTTATGGGGTGTAAATACTTCATGGGGTATAAACACGGCTGAAAGTCCTCTAAATCAAGAAGATAATCAGGCTCCACAACCAACAATCTCCCACTTGGAGACTGATCTCAACAACTCCACCACTGTTGTATATGTTGGACTCTAAACCTTCTTGGACCTGTAAAATTTATCATCTTCATATTCATTCTTGAATACCAACTGAAACTTAGAAGGAACTCAACTTCTCTTTGGTTACTCCCTTTGTTAACATGTCTGCAGGATTCTGGCTAGTGTGTATCTTTTCCAACTTCAAATGTCCATCTTCCAAGGTAGATCGTATGAAGTGGTACCTCAATTGTATATGCTTAGTCTTTGAATGAAAGGTTGAGTTCTTTGCAAGATGAATTGCACTCTCACTATCACAATACAACCTGTTATTCTCATGTTTCTTTCCCCATTCCTCCATAAACCTTTGTAACCAAATCATCTCTTTACTAGCCTTTGTAGCAGAAACATACTTTGCCTCTGTTGTTGAAAGTGCAACAACCTTTAGCAGTTTTGAAATCCAACTTACTGTTGTTCCACCTATAGTAAAAACATACCCTGTGGTGCTCCTCATGTTGTCTTTATCACCTGCCATATCTGAATCAACATATCCCTATAGAAAAGTGTTTGAACATCCAAAACATAATGCACGAGTAGTAGTACCTCTCAAACACCTGAGAATCCACTTTACTGCCTTCCAATGTTCTTTACCTAGATTGTTCATACACCTTCTCACAACTCCCACTACATGTGCAATATCTGGTCTTGTGAAAACCATTGCATACATCAAGCTGCCAATTGCTGATGAATAAGAGACCCTGGACATGTATTCTATCTCCTCCTGTGTATTCTAGACAAAGGTGTACTAACTGGTTTTTCATTCTGCATTCTAAACCTCTCCAACGCCTTCTCTGTGTACTCACCCTGAGACAATGTCAATTTGCGATTTTTTATGTCTCTTGTTATTCTCTTGCCAAGGATTTTCTTTGCAGCACCCAAATCCTTCATCGCAAGTGAATTGGCTAATTTCTTCTTGAGCATATTTATATCCTACATATTAGACCCTGCAACAAGCATGTCATCTACATACAATAGCAAGATAATATAGCTTCCAT
>SNQJ01S0235085.1:0-12023 GCA_010110895.2 Picea sitchensis | reverse complement strand
CTTAGTTATATGGTGTAAATATTGTCTATTTCTTCACCTCCTCAATTGCATGTCTCTAAACTTAATTGGATAGTTTACAATCTTATGACCAAAATTGGAACAGTAAAAATAGTAGCCATGAAAGAAATTTTGGTTCCTGAAGGATGGTGTTCTCCTTGGCATTTGTTTCTACATACCCTGATCTCTTTGTTTTTTATCAGGTTTCATCTTGTATTTATTAGCTTTAGGTGACATAGTACTCTCATGGTCTGATTGTCTGCTAACTTGGAACTTGATCATCTTTACTGGCTCTTTGTTGCTTGAACCATTTACATAACTAAAACCAATCTTCAACAATGAAGATCCCTGTTTGATCAGAATGTCATTTAGTTCAGTTGTGGATTTAATGCTTGGAAGGTTTTGAAGATACAATGTTTTAAACTTCTCCATCTCTTTTCTAGTTTTTACTACCTCTTCTTCCAAGGATTCACATCTTTCCTTCTTTTCTGATAACTGTTGTTTCAAAATTTCCTCTATTTTCTTTGCCTCTTCAAATTCCATTTTTATCAGAGAAAAGGCTTCATTAGGTTCTTTATTTTCTTTCTCAAATTGTATCAACAATTGTTTTTTCTTTTTCCTCTTAGATCTGAGTCTAGCAATTTCTTCTAGAGTGTTGATCAGTTATCCTTCCAGGTCAACCACAACTTCTTCATTGTCAACATTACTTCTTGTTCCTTTATTATCATAATCCTCTTGGGACATAAGCATAAATTCATTAACCTTATCTTCACATGAGGAGTCACTATCTGTTTCTTCTAAAGAGTCATCATTGCTTACACATAAACGTTTCTTTTTACCAAATCTCTTGGGTTTGAACTTCTTTTCACCTTTTTAATTTTGATCCTACTTATTATGTGGAAAATTAGATGTAAAGTGAAATATCTTTCCACAGTTAAAACATTTGAAGGGAAATTTTCCTTGGTAATTTCCTAATCCTTTCTTTAGTCTTCTCACAAATGTTCCTTCAATTTCATCAGGCTAAGAATTCTCATTCTTATCAGTGTTAAATGATGATTCTATAGAGGTGGATTTATCTTTACTTATTGTCATTTCATATGCAGTCAACATTCCTAGAAGTTGATCAAAAGGAAAAAAATTTAGATCATTAATTTATTCTATAGCAGACACCTTTGGGTTGAATCTATCTGGTAAAGACCTCAAAATCTTCTGGATTAAAACTATGTCTTCAAACTTCTGACCAAGACTCTTCATGGAATTCACTAGTTATTAACTTATTAGAAAGTACTTCCCAACAGTTTCATCCTCTTGCATCTTTATCTGTTCAAACTGTACTCTGTAGGTTTGAAGATTGGCATCCTTTACTTTGTCATTACCTTCAAAACTGCTAATGAATTTGTCCCACATATCTTTGGCAGTTTCTAAGTGCATAGCTTTTACAAATTCTACTTTTGCAAGCCCACTCAGAATAACATTCATAGCCTTATCATTGAAGTTGAACCTTATCTTGTCATCCTTATTAGCTAGTACAATTGGCTTTACATAACCAGTCTCTATCACATCCCAAACATCTGCACCTAAAGCCATTATGTAGGTTCTCATCCTAACT
Source organism: Picea sitchensis (assembly GCA_010110895.2). NCBI lineage: Eukaryota > Viridiplantae > Streptophyta > Pinopsida > Pinales > Pinaceae > Picea > Picea sitchensis. The sequence goes on along the minus strand of SNQJ01S0235085.1, from coordinate 10,417 downwards.
TTTCAGAAGGCAACGTTTGTTCCATTGAATAGGGGGGTATTATTGGTTGAAGTTTCTTCATGGATTGACATGTTTAAGCTTACTGATCTACCTTTAGATAAAATTAATCGGATCTAATACAAATTGTTGGACAACTGAGAGGGGGGGGTGAATCAGTTGTCACTGTGCTTAAACAATTATGCCCATTTTAAACTCTTCACATAACACTCAATGACGATCACAATGGTACATGGAAGTAAGCAATATAATATTAAAAATAAATCACACACACATGAAATACACAGAGACAAATATTTCTTGAGGAAACCCATATAGGGAAAAACCTCTTCTTCTTGATATGATAAGTAATCTTTATTTTCCTTACATTATCATTCTTATGAGCTCCAAATCCTGTTGAGGCTACAACCTCTGTTTTAAAGGTAGCAACATGTTGAGATAACCAACTCTCTAATTTATCTAGCACCCACTAAAAGGAAGAACCAACTCCTTAATTGTTCCAGCACCAACTAGATGGAAGCACCAACTTCTAGTCACATAGGAACCAACCTATATAACAGAGAAAAATAATTCTCCCTTGCACCACCCTACCACCCTAGTTTTTCTGGTTGTAACCATATGGAAGCTACAAATACCTATTTTCATGAACCCACTTGAAACTTCTGAGGACAATCGTCCTCCCTACATTCCTGAAATACAAATATTTTCTTTTTATTACTTTATCATTGTGATAAAATGTTTATATATGGCTTAGTAGTCTCATCACTATTCATCTACGTTGCTCTGCTCTCCTGCATCAACGTCTCTCTTCTCGCATGATTCAGTCTAAAAAGGCAACACCAATCGCTTCTTTATTTTGCGTTTTTATATTCTTTATGCACCAACTGCATATGTCATGCACAATGCTTCTGCATTTTCTTCACAACGTCACTATTCTGCCCTTTAGGTTGTTCACTGTAGCTCATACTCCTTCTCTGTAACCCAACAAAAGAATTACCTCACCTCCATGTTCTGCATCACTTTCTCTCATCGAGTCATCTCCTGATCATCATGGAAACTCTTCATATTCTCTACGGCTCTACCTAGTCTATTCATCTTGAATGGTCATTATGATAAGATTCTTTGGCTTATTTGGTAGTTACAGTATTCGATGCTTTTCCATCTATCAATCGTCTCTATGAACAATCGTCATTCCACTAGAAGTTACCTCAAGACTCTTTAGCTCCTCTGGCGATCACCTTGTAGCTCCTCGTGTTCTCTAGCTGATCTCATCACTGCATTTTGGCAGTTTCATCCAGTCAAGTATGGATTCTTTGGATTCTAAGACTCTTCCTTCATGTGACCAAAAGCCTATTTGGAAGTCACTTCTCTACTGGCGACTGTTGGGCTCTAAATATGTCCTAAAAACAACCTCTATGCATCAACTAAAGGTAGGCGCTGGCACAACCATTTTACTTGTCATCTACATAGGTTCTTACCTTCTATTTTCAATACCCAGCCTCTAGAGATGTAACACCTATAAAGGAACAACAATCGTAAAGGGAATGACAATTTTTCTATTCAAAGGAACAACACGACCTGCAAAAGGAACAACAATCGGAACAAACGGAACAACAGTCGTTACATTGGGCTGAACTAATGTTTAATTAATTGCATTGTAGTATTTACCCAACTATCTAATTCGTCAACCCGGGGTTCGTAAACTAACGAAGCACAAACAAAGTATATGCAATATTGAAGCGAGACTAATATAATCTAATTTTTAATCTACAACTGAAATTGAATCATTAATCTAACACACGACTGAAATTGAATCATTAATCTAACACACAACTTGGATTTGAATTAATCTAGTTGCGTAAATGAAATTAATCTAGGAATGAGAAATTGCGTGAAGGAATTAATCTAGAAATGGAGAACTACATGAAGGAAAATCAAGTACAACATGTGAAGAGTTAAATAACACAACAACATATGTGAGATCAGGCCAATGAGGCAATCTTCTATTACAATAACCAAATCAATATTCATAACAAAATAATAAAAGCATGAAAACAAAAACCATGAATCAAAGCTAAGAATCCCTTTCTCTTTCAAATCCTAATGACTACCATTAGTGACTACTCTAATTCTCTACTTACAACTGATTGAATTCTAATTGCTCCTAATTGAATTCTCATGAAGAGAGAGAACACTCTTTTATACATGAGAGCCTTGAAGATAAGATAACCATCTCATAATTACAGATCCACTTTTCTCTCAACCTATTTCCCATTATTACAAAATATAATCCCTTTAAATCCTCACACATATCTCTCATATATCTTAGATAAGATATTCCAACCAAATCTCCATTATCTTCTCCTTGGAATGGGATTGAATTATCTCCTCAAATATTGAAATGGTGGAGGAAGTATTCGAGAAGTCCTTTGAATTAATCCTTCACATATTCCTACACATTACAAAGCTCACACATATTTGAGATATATATTAAAACATGTCAATTTTCTAACATTTAATCACAAATTCCCTTTTAATACTAAAATGAATAAAGTGGAGAACAATAAGGTGAAACCCAAGTATATTTATGGAAATGATGTCATGAAAGGTTAATGGGGAAATGAAATGTGAAGAATGATGAAGGGAAATATGGATGAAAATATGACATTTCTGAGCCCCAACACACCCCCCAACTTAACTTGTTGCATGTACTTATGCAACCATGCATGGATCTTCTCAAGAAATTTTGGCATCTGAATGTTGGCTTTGAGTGATGATAATAAATGTTTTCCAAGATGGGATTTACATGAGTAACAACTGCCATTTTTCTTATGGTTGGTTGTTGTGTGACAACCATGAATATAAAGAATGTTGGTTCTTGTGTTTACAACATTCATTTAGTTATTTGTTCTCTTGTTTTTATGATAATAATTTTCCCATATTTTTACTAGAAAATATGTTCTATCAATGTGCATAAGGAAACATCATTGAGTATAAGAAAGCCATTTTTTTGTATATGTGTGAATCATGCAAATATGTATATAAATTCTTATGAAGCAAAGTGCAATAGAGTATCGTTGGAAAAGAAATATTCATAACTGGTAAATGAGACAAAAAATGGAATGATGGTAGTGGAAAAATGGAGTGATGATAGTGAATAAAGTCCCCTACCCCCTAACTTAACTTGTTGCATGTCCTCATGCAACATGGCATCAGTTATAGAAGTGAAAAGGCAAGGGAACTGGATGAGGGAATTTTCCAAATTATTCATTGCTAGTAGTTGAGAAATTACATGATTAAAGATTAGAAAATAACATACCTCCACTTACCCAAAATGTTGATGAACTATGTAATAGGAATATGGCTGATGCGGCTACTGGAGCATGGAATATGTCACTGCTGTAGGATCATGTGAAAAGAGACTATTGTTGTAGTTGTGACTGTTTTCTGCTGGATCAAAGAATGTGAAGTGGAGGAATCTGAAGTGTTGTTGAATGAATCATGGAAAAGAGAAATTATGAAAGTGGAAGTGTGGTACTCTCATATGGCTGAAGTGATGTTTCTGTAACTATTGAGAGAGTCATGAAAAGTGTATAGTCTTCACATGATGCTAAACCTAATGGTACAATTCTAATCATGCGAATGAATGTGTCGATGTCGAGCATGAAAAGAAGTCATTGGATTACAGACCAATGATGAATGTCGTTAACCAATGTGAGGCAAATCATCATTTATGTCAATGAGTGCCAAGGTACCCAAGTACATCATGTGAAGTGTGAATGAATGAGCTAATGTCGAGCCACTTCCAAGATCTGACGAACAAGGGACATTGATTTATTCCCATGATTGTCAGCGAGAGAACTTTCCATTAAAGCATGCAAGCCTCCAGGTACTCAAAAGGAACTCTAGTATATATCTCAGATAAGGTGTTGAGGTTGATGGGGAAAGATTGTTGAAAGGTGGGCCTTAAGGAATCCCACATCAGTCAACATGAGTTTGTAAAAATATTGGTAGGACTATAGATGTAAATATCTTAGTAGCAACATGGTTCATGATAAGGAAATCAAGGAAATGAGATAATGGAAAGGGAACTTGACTGGTTTTATTGACAAGGAAAAAGAACTGAAAAGAAGGAAATGATGTATGCAACTCAGAAAGATAGGGATGTGCAAAGTCATGATGGATAAGGCAATGGGAGATTTCTTCAACACGGGAATGATCAATGTATTGTCAAGGACTAATTTAGGTAAGCATATCATGACACAAAATGGTTTACAAATAGGTGTAGTAACAACATGTTACAAATACAAGAGTAACAACATGTAAAATACATGTTTAACAACATGTAATACATGTGTAACAACATGTAAAATATATGTGTAACAACATACCTCATGAAATGTATAATGAAGATCGACTCCTTCAAACTATTAACAAACATTTTTTTTTTTAAAATGTTATGATTCTTGAAGATAACTGCAGCATGGAATACAAGCGTCGTTGTTCCTGCAATCAAACTTAGTACTAATCCTGCAATCAAACTTGTGAGAGAAATTTAGAATGTAAAATACAAGATTGAATACAAATGAAAACAAATTCATAAAGAAAATAAATGCAATTATACCTATTGTCCGCACTTGTCGGTTTGGTCATTGATTGTTGCCAAAGTGACTTAATAAAAACAAAGGACGTTAAACGTAAAATCATGTATTTATTACTGTTTTCAAGAATGTTTTAAAGTGTCCATTTACAATTTTGTATTTTGACGCAAACCCCCCCTGTCTCAACAGGGTTTTGCGACCTCCTGGTCTCTGGATCGTTCTAAATCTTTCCTTGAGTCAGACTGACTCTTCAATTTCCCTACAGGGAATATCTCACACACACAAGGGTGTATCCACATGTCCTTATGAGTTATTCTTTCATGAATAAATAGAAGGCACTAACTCTACCCACCTGATCAACAAATATGATTGATACTTTTTCCAAAAAGGAATTTCGGATTTCGTGACTTCGTGAATCCTGATGTAAGTTCCTTGAATCTTCAACCTCCAAAAACTGAAATGTCAATGAAGGATGACTCTTCCAATGAGATGAGCACATGCCATATGTTTCCCACTAATTTTGGATTTTTGGGACTCGAGTGAACAAACCACAGTCATTCCTCTTCCCCTATGATTCCCCGAATTCTAAAATTTCTCCTTTGACGAGATCAATGATTGTGGGCCTACCTCGATCCAACGGCTTACATTCTTTCGGGATTTCCGTTGACCCTCAACCTTTTGGGAATTTCTCCAAACCTTGACCACTCCTTTGACTTCTGCTGCACGTACCCTCTGACTGATACTTGGGACCCACCTTTCGACGTTTCTCTCTTCGTGATTTCGGGAGTTGTGTTGACCATGAAACTCTACCTCTTGAGTCCCGAAACCCCGAAATCCAATTGGGGTCCAACAATTATTATCCCTCAACTCTATGGGACCATATGACCCTCCACCAAGGATTGGGTCCTATTCCTTTCGCTCTTCGAGATTTCACGATTCGTGAAAATCCACAGCAGAGAGTTTCCTTACCTTTTGAAACTCTGATTCCCAAATTTTGATGTGTGAATTCGCATGCAAGATCAAAGAACCTCGTTGACCTGGATCTAATGGCCTAGATTCTTTTGGGATTTCATGAACTGGGATTTTGAAACTCTCGAATCCAAAATCACTTGTCGCACCAATCCCCGAATTCTGAAATAGTGAAATTTGCACACGAGATCAGTGGCTCCTGTTGATTCCCATCCAATGGCCACTATTCCTCTTGAGATTTATTTCTCTAAGCCTCAAAGGTTCCTTCAAACTCTACAACCTCTTGCAGGACCTTTTCATGAAATGGTGCTATCTCTTCTGATCTTATCTGTGGCTCTGACCTCAAAGTGTCTCTATCCCTTTCTCTCCTTGAAGGGATGTAAGTTCCCTCTGGAAACTTCTTGCTCAAGCACGCTTTGCTAAGCCTGTAGGGTGTTTAGTAACCCTTTGAGTGTCTCCAACTATGACACTTCTCTTCTCTTTGAACTCAAACAAGAGTTCCTCTTGTGCACACTTGCACCAACTCAATTCCCACCTGGCAGAGTTCTCCAGAATCCTCAGTGACTTTGTCTTCTCACCAAACTCAAAATAGAGTTCTCCTCAATGAATCCTATGCATTTTCTCAATTCCCTCCTGGAAAATCCTTTAAATAATTCTCAACAATTCTTCTTCTCCTCTATGTGCTCTCCTCTGCACATTTTCTCCTTCAAGGTGTTCAACAACCTCGAGGCTTCCTCCTTGAGTCAATGACTTTAGCTAGTGTGACCTCTTGGCACGTCTTTGTCTGAAATTCCACAGAATTCAGAGGTGCACTCCTGCACTGGTTTTTCAGAGACCGCAGTACTCTGTCATGCACTCTTGCATGAAACCAAAAAGAATCCAAACCTGAAATCAAAGAACTCTCAGATAGGAAAATCTATCTATCCTTGTAAATGCACATCTAACATACATCTACAACATATCATCAAGATGTAAAGACATTCATTCATGAACTTAAAAACACATCAACAACAACATGCAGGAAACAATGCTATGATTGTATTAATATGAAATTCCTCTTTACAATGTGACCTCAGACTTTAACAAAGTCACGGATTCCTCTCCTCTCTAACCTATTCTTTGTTATACTCTCCCCGAACAAAATCTTGATTCAAAGAAGACATTTTTACAAAGAGGGTCTCCTTGAGCTCTTCCCTCCATCTCACCAACTCTCATTAATTTACATTAAATTACATTGAATGGCTGTCTAGTATGAATCAGATCTAGATCCCATCCTTACAGCCATTTACGGAAAACTGTATCTAAATCCTACGCACATGCATGGTTATTGGCTCTACCAACCTTACAACATTTAATACAATTTTTCAAAATTTGAAAAACGAGAGGGTTGTGCCTCTCTCCTTCCATTGAATGTGTGCTGGCTAGCTGGCACGTAGCTGGGTTGGAGTGATGCTCCTGCATCATACTCCTCTACTATGAAAAATTCATGAGCTCCTGCTCATGAGCTTCCCAGCATGGCTGTCGAAATCCCCTTGGATCCCAAACAGTTCTTTGTAGTTGTCCATCAGCTCCATCACCTTGTTGTTGTTGCTACATCCTTCCTGCTTCTCTTGTAGATTTCCTTCCACCCAACTTCTCTTCACTGGAAGATTCTGCTGCTGACATCAACATCAGCCTTCTGATTCCCTCAATTACCTCGTCCATCTAATCTAGTATCTAGCTCTCTTTATGGAGTCTCCTCGGCTGCACTTCTTCGTCCTTATCAGTGGGCATATAAACTAGATCCCCTATGCTATTTTCTTCCTCTATGGCCTCATCTTGCCACTCTGCTGCAAAATTCAGTTATGCGGTCTTATCATTGAGTCTCTTCTCAGCTTCCTCTTCTAACAACTTGACTGTAATCTTTCCTGCTAGCACATCTCCAGCTTCCTCCAGCTGCTTCCCACACTAGAATTTTGTTTCATCTCCTACTCCATGCCTCGACACTACTATCATCATCTATTCATCTCCCTGGCTGAAATTTCTGAGCGATTCCTTGGAATGCTCCTCTACTAACATATGCATGACTGTCTACTCATGGCAGTCATATACTGGATCTGGATGGTTCAACCAATCCTCTAGCATATACAACTCCATCTCCCATGGAGTGAGTATCTTATCTGCATGCTCTTCTTCTACTACAGCTTCTAGTGTTGTAGTTATCCCTTGTTCATCCTCTTGACTAAAAATTTCGAGCATTTCTGTTGAATTCTCTTCTTCCTCAACTGGGTCAGGTTTTGATGTTTGTCCCATTTCTTCTTATTCTTTGAAAGTCATAGTTGGTTGTCCCTCTATTGTTTCTGTATCAGCCATACAATTTCTCACCTCATCTGGATGATGTGGTAGGAATTTCTCTATTCCCCCAATGACCAGAAGGAATTTCTGATCTTCCTTCTCCATCATATCTCCTCACTGATATGAACTCACTTCTGAGCTCATATTCTCTGTCATCTCCTCTCGCTAATCCGATCTCATCCCTGAGTTCATGAGACTTTCATATAGTCTCATCTTCTCTCCCTTTCCCACCTGGCAATATGGTATTTCCTCTCTGCTCTCCTAGAAGTCTATGAGATCCTCCAACGATCTCATCTCATTGCCCTCTTGGAAACCTAAATTTTTTGTTCTTCACTCATGGAATTCCTTGAGATCATCCCATGACCTCTTCTTATTGCAACCTAAAATCGCTTCACTACCTTCCTAGCAATTCATGAGATCTTCCAATGATTTTTCCTCCTCATCATCATTGATATTTCTCCCAAATTATGGCTCACAGATGTGAACCATTTCCTCTTCACCTCTTAGGCATTCATCGTTCCTTAGCCATCCTATTATCATCCTTCATTGTCCTTTGGCCAACAATTTATTGACTGGCCACTTTGCTTTCCTCCTCAGAGGCCATTCATACACCCAATGTCTCATTGCGTTCTGCTACACCTGCAGTGAAAGCTCTTCCATCCTCGCCCTCACCTCAGTGAGTTCTTTATCTATTTTATCTTTTCTCTGGTGTAGATGGTTCTTCTTTCCACTGCATACATGGCCTTCAGTAGCCATCTTCTTGTTCCTGTCTTCCCTCCTGGAAAACTTGCTACTATCACTCTGCAACCATGAGTGCTTCCAGCCTTTCCTACAGTCCTTTTGACTATCTATTAACTGTTGCACACCTTGCAACAATCATCATAGAGCTTCAACACTCTGTCTTCCTTTTCCTCTAGCTCCCTCTGCCTGCAATATCGAGACAAAATCAGGCTCTAATACCACAAACTGACGCAAACCCCCCTTACCTCAACAGGGTTTTGTGACCTCTCGGTCTCTGGATCATTCTAAATCTTTCCCTGAGTCAAATTGACTCTTCGATTTCCCTACAGGGAATATCTCACACACACAAGGGTGTATCCATAGGTCCTTATGAGTTATTCCTATGTGAATAAACACAAGTCACTAACTCTACCCACCTGATCAACAAATATGATCGGGACTTTTTCCGAAAAGGAATTTCAGATTTCACGACTTCGCGAATCCTAATGTAAGTTCCTTGACTCTTCAACCTTCGAAACCCAAAATTTCAATGAAGGTTTACTCTTCCAACGATATGAGTACATGCCACCTATTTCCCACTAATTTCATCTTTTCAAGACTCGAGTGAGCAACCCACAGTCATTCCTCTTCCCCTATGATTCCCCAAATTTTGAAATTTCTCCTCTCACAAGATCGACGGTTGTGGGCCTACCTCGATCCAATGACTTATGTTCTTTCGGTATTTTCACCGACCCTCAACCTTTCGGGAATTTCTCTAAACCTTGACCACTCCTTTGACTTCCGTCGCACGTACCCTCTTACTGATACTTGGGACCCACCTTTCAGCATTTCTCTCTTCGTGATTTTGAGAGTTGTGTTGACCATGGAACTCTACCTCTTGAGTCCCGAAAACCCGAACCCCGATTGGGGTCCAACGGCTATTATCCCTCAACTCTATGGGACCATATGACCCTCCACCAAGGATTGGGTCCTATTCCTTTCACTCTTCAGGATTTCTCGATTCACGAAAATCCACAGCAGAGAGTTTCCTTACCTTTCGAAACTCCGATTCCTAAATTCCAATGTGTGAATTTGCATGCGAGATCAACGAACCTTGTTGACTCAGATCTGATAGTCTATATTCTTTCGGGATTTTGCAAATGGGGAGTTTGAAACTCTCGACTCCAAAATCACTTGTCGCGCCAATCCCTAAATTCCAAAATAGTGAAATTTGTGTGCGAGATCAGCGACTCCTGTTTATTCCCATCCAACGGCTGCTACTCCTCTTGAGATTTATTTCTCTAAGTCTCAAAGGTTCCTCTGAACTCTGCAACATATTGTAGGACCTTTTCATGAAATGGTGCTATCTCTTCTGAGCTTATCTGTGGCTCTGACCTCAAAGTGTCTTTGTCCCTTTCTCTCCTTGAATGGATGTAAGTGCCCTCTGGCAACTTCCTGCTCAAGCACACTTTTTTGAGCCCGCAAGGTGTTCAGTAACCCTGTGAGTGTCTTCTCCTGTGATGCTTCTCTTCTCTCTGAACTCAAACAAGAGTTCCTCCTGTGCACACTTGCACCAAATCAATGCCAACCTGGTAGAGTTCTCCAGAATCCCCAGTGACTCTGTCTTCTCACCGAACGTGAAATAGAGTTCTCCTTAATGCATCTTGTACATTTGCTCAATTCCCTCCCAGCAAAGCCTTTATAGAATTCTCAACAATTCTGCTTCTCCTCTATGTGCTCTCCTCTGCATAGTTTCTCCTTCAAGGTGTTCAACAACCTTGAGGTTTCCTCCTTGA